>JAIUZE010045749.1:0-11362 GCA_022085475.1 Heliosperma pusillum | reverse complement strand
TTAGTACGTAGTATGAAATTAGGCTGTGATTTTGAATTCATGTCGCTGTTTCGATCGCAATTATAATGTATTTAGACATTGCTCAACTGATTCAATGGGGAAAAAGTCAACGTTTTAGGGTTTCATTATGCCAAATGCACATAAACTGCGGTAACACGGTAGGGATGACAGTCTTACCCTTACTTGTCGATATCCGTCTACCTTAAACTAAATTGGGTAGATATCCGTCTACCTTCAGCTAAGATAATGTATTTGAAAACTGAAAAGCTAATAAAACCTGAAAAGGTAGCCGATAAGATAACTTAAAATAAGAAGCTAATAAGGTCACTGTTTATATGAAAAATAAAGTTTTGCAAAAACGTAGATTATTTTGGTGAAATGAGTAAAAAATAATAATTATTAATATATTATAGATTGAAGGAATAAAAATGGAATGTAAACGAGAATCAGGTGATAGATGAACCATCTCAACCAAAACCTTAAGGTGATGGTTGAGGCCCATATATTATAGTTATATTCTATTATGCTCCTCACTCGAATGCCCATTGGGCTTGAAGAGTGGTTGGTTAGTGATGGTTGAGGCCCATATATTATAGTTATATTTTATTACCTGAAATCTCAAATGGCACCCTAGGATAAACTACTTGACATAAAAATAAGTTACGTGAAATTTTTGTCAAAGTAACTACATCTGGTCAAAACCGGGCACTTGAAAGGTATTGCCAGACAAAAAAAAAAGCAAAATCATGTTGCCGATGGGAATCGAACTCGGGGCTACATGCTAAAAGTCCTATGCATTTATCATTATATTAGTATCATTACATTGCATATCAATGGAGCTAACTGGTACATATAACTGAACTCTTTGGGTCACGTAAGGGCACATGCCCTCCCTTGCCCTCACCTAAATCCGCCCATGGCGTAGGATATGGATACCGGAACACCAAACACCTCTTTCTGCTATTTTCAGTTGTTGGCTATTTTTTAACAATAGCGGATCTTGACTAAAATACTAGGAGGAACAAAGTTGAATCCCGGACAAAATTTATGGTACGGAAATTAGAATATTATTGCTGAAGTAGAGTGATAAATACAGGAAATGTCAACATACCAATTTACAGTAGTTTCTAGTATTTGTATGAATTATTGAAGTGCTTGCTTTAAAATTCTCAAATTTTTATTATATAACTATAGGCAAAGGTATCAATTACTATATTCTTGCTCTCTTCGAGAACCTCTTATGGATGTTACTATTAAGGAGGCTCATTAGTGTTCAATTTCGAAACTTCTGATGTTATAAGAACCTTGAACCTATCGAGCGCTAATATTTGTGATAGAAAGTTCATTCATGGAACTTGTGGGGTGGCTTTGGGTTCTAGTACCTGTAGCACGCATTAATCGAGTGAAACCTGGTTGCTTTGGCTTTTGAAAGTTTGCGGTACTTGAAGCACTAAGCTTTGCGATGACATCAGATATGTCTGGTCTATCTTGAGCGTATTCCTGAACACAAAGAAGCCCCACATATATGCATTTTGAGATATCTGCTTCAAAACCTTGATAAGATATTGCCGGATCAATTACGGAAATGACATTGTCCTCGTTCCACTGTTTCCATACCTACATAAATGAGATTTATAAGAGGAAAATCAAAAGATAAACAAGTTAAGGGCCGCTTAAGGCCATAGTTATAGGTAGGACTTACATATCCTAGAAGGCTTAATGACGACTCATCATGCCATCGTGTCTTTTTACCAGTTATTATCTCCAGCAACAAGACTCCCAAGCTAAATATATCTGATTTTTCAGAGAAACGCCCTTCGATTGCATACTCAGGAGGCATGTAGCCACTGCATTAGCAAATTGCTGAACATTAAGCCAATATATAGTAAATAGTTAAGTACTTCCCTTGCTCTCTTAGAACAGGATGATTGAAACCCAAACAAGAATGTATATTAGAACTCACTATGTTCCTACAACCCTTGTGGTATCAGCCTCAATTTGGCTACCCCCAAAAATTCGTGCCATGCCAAAATCTGAAATTTTTGGGTTAAGGTTCTCGTCAAGCAATATGTTGGCAGCCTTGAGATCTCTATGAATGATCTTGAGACGGGAATCTCGGTGAAGATAGAGAAGGCCTCGGCATATCCCTTCTATAATACTGTAACGCTTCTTCCAATCAAGGACTCCCTTTTTCTGGGGATCTGGTTAAGAATTACGGAAGTGAACTCCTTAATAGTTCATAATACCATAGTTGAAAAATAATGAGGGACAAGAAGGATTTTGGTTTTGAGATCATGAAAGATTTCGCAAGATGTACGAACCAAAAAGAAAAGCATCCAAACTTTTGTTGGGCATGTAGTCATAAATGAGCATTCTTTCAAGGTGTTCCACACAGCAGCCCAATAGTTTGACGAGATTTCGGTGTTGCAGCTTGGAAATAACCAACACCTCATTCATGAACTCTTCTACCCCTTGTCTAGAAGATCCTGATAATCTTTTTATAGCTACTTCCTGTCCATCTTCCAGTGTACCCTGCAGTTTAACAGACGACAAAGTTGTACTCTCTCCGTCCCTATCATTTGTTTCCCTTCGATTAAAATATCTTGCACAAAGAATAAAACAGATAAACAAATGATTGGAACAAAGGGAGTATCAGACAATGGACCAATATATTCCAACCTCTTTTGGACAACTTTTAAACCCTACCTTATACACCGGACCGAATCCTCCTTGTCCAAGCTTGTTACTTTCTTGAAAGTTATTTGTAGCAGCAGAAAGTTTTTCAAACTTGAACAATGGTAGCTCTTCAAATTTATCTAGGCTTGGATTCCCCGCTAAGATATCCAACGACCTATTGTTCCTCTTTGCTGATTATTTCAACAATCATAAGTTACTGCTAACTTTAAAAAATATGTTTTTAGAGTTATGAAAATGTCCCTTTATACTGTTTTAACTATAATATCCAAGGGTTTTGATATTGAGTTGTCACCTTGTCTAACCTTTCTTCTACACAAGTACAGAGTGACAACCAGTGTGGCTGTCCCTGAAACTGCTGTTACTGTAACAATTGTTTTCAGCCTTCTGTTATTACCTGAAAACAAAGGAAATATTTTTGAATCCGAAGTTGTGCTGCGTTTTAATACTAAGGTCTTGTTTGGGAGAGGTATGTATGTCCGAGGTAATATAGCTCGGAACAAAAGGAAATATAAAGAAAATTGTGGTAATGGATGGTGGAAAAAGGGGGTGATTTGGGACGACAATTACTCCAACATGGCGGAATGCATTAACCTAAGGAAACATGGCTAACTATCACCTCCTTTAATCCTTTATAGAGAAACTATAGCCTCCTTTATTTCCGCCGTTTGCCACCATCACTTTCCTCCATTTTCCCTACGTTTACTACCCATACAGCAATTATACTCAACCTATGCAAGGCCTGAGAAGAGAACATTTGTCTACAATTGGCCTCATGCCCTCATCACAAACAAGGCATGAGAAGAAAATGCTTACCTACGTTACCATAATGCCGAGACCCTAAGAAGAAAACATTTACCTAGCTCTGAATGTGACAGCCGGAGGTATAAATTCACGCCACTAGATGAAAACTGTTGTGTATCTATCAAGTTTCCGATCCAAGTCATGCATCCCAGACCAATATCAAATGCGTACGCCAAACATGAACAGTTTGACAAGCACTGTCTCCTACAACTGTCTTGATCAACTCCTTGCAACCAGTTTGTATCTGCTGGGGGCTTCATCTGTGGGAGGCTAAAAAACACATTCTCTTTGGCACCTTTTATTCCACATAGCAATTGCTTCGTCCGGGTACACCCACTACTCCAATTTCCTGATTCCCACTCCTTTCTAACATTTGGTTCGAAGCCCTTCAGACACTTACAAATCGGAGATCTCAGAGTGTTGCAGATTCCATATTCTCCGCACTTTCCATAAAACTCACATTCATTATCTGGGGCTTCCCATATGACATTCCATTCTCCCTTAGCATCATTCCAGTATTGATGTTTTGCAGTTCCTTGGTAGGATAACTCATAGTTTGTTAAAAGGAATGGGGGATTTAAAAACTCTAAGGAGGCGTTCCCTTTTCCATCAGTCTGAATAATAATCCCATGACTTTGGAAGTCAGGAACTGCAACATCGATTCCGAGAAACGTGTTACCATTCCATGGCCCACTTCGATAATACTGGCTGCTATTGTCCCAAATAAAGAATTCCGTAAGAACACTAGGACCAAGGGCAATGAAAAATCGACCTTGGGCAGGATCCGAAGAGTTTTCCCATGCTTGGATGATAGAGTTTTTACCAGTACCTTTGTTATAAACAAGGCTCATATGGGGTAAAAGAATGTTTGCTGGATGATCAAAACTCTGCCATATAATGTTATTATCGGAACTGAACAACACTAAGTTTCCTGAATCTAGAAGCTGAGCTTTTGACATGTTAGTGGCCAATTGTACAAGTGTGACATTTGATGACCACAGGATATGCTTTTGACCACTTAATACCTGAAGATTGCCATCCTTGGAAATTTGAAATGAACCAGATGAGTCGTTTAATGGGTTGTTCCTATTTGCAACCCACACTACTTTCATCATAGGAAGCTTATTGTAGTAGATACCGACATAGCGATTTGTAGTGTTTGGTGGACTGAAAAATGCCAGTTTAAATGTTCCATTACTGGAGACTATTGCTTCTGTATCTTTAAGGAAGTATGTGGTTGTGATGCTGTCTGAAGCGTTGCAGATTATGTTAACGTAAGACAAAAAGAGAAGTACTCTCAAAGATGACATTGGTTTCAGAGTTTCAGTTTCTGGTGTTGAGAAAGGATGAGCTGTTTTTTTCAAATTAAAGACTACAGTATGTCAATGAAGCAACTGCCCCATTAAAGTTTGTGAATTGACGAACTTTAAAGTTCAAACATGCCTGCGAATCTGTGACACTGCTAGTTTATTTTGAGTAGTTCATTATTTAATCAGGTTGAAAATGGATGAATAATAAACTGACCCAGCTAAGTCTAGAGCTGTCGACTTCAAGCTTGAAAGTTGAAAACAATACGAGTATATGACGCAAATTCATTTATTAATATTTGACATTATAAGTTTAAACAAATGTCAATATGGTGTGGTGTGTTTTTCTTTGATGTTTATGTCAGATACGTCGCTGGAAAGGTCTTCTTGCATAAAGAATGGTGTTGCCATTACTGTTGAGTATCACATTATATGAGTTTGCAAGATATTGCAGGTCAGGATAACACTGCAAATCTATTTCATTAATACTATTGTATCATATGATGCTTCAGACTCTCCATGTCTTTATTTTTGTTATTTATTGCCTTTTCTCAACATATCAAATCTTCAAACAATGTAAGCTAGCAATTTGATAGATGTTACGTGTTTCTGTTGTCCTCGATTCATTAAGATTAACCGGTCTTGACCTAGTTGGATGCTTTGAGTCTAATTTTGTTCTCTGTTATGTTGATTGTGTTCACTTTTCAGGCTTTTTAAGTTTGATTACTTTCTCTTCAGCTTGTTCCGGGCTAGCAGGTCAGAGCTTTCTTTCCCTTTCTCACACCCACGCACTCAAACAGATGGAAATATTACAAGTTGGATTCTAAACTAAGGCCGAGGCCTCTATTTATACACGTCTAGGGAGGGAATTTAGCGCCAAAGAGGATGCTTTGGCCTTGGACAGATCAGTTGATTGTGAGCTTATCCGAGCTAACCTCAGCTGAATTCGAGCTGGCTATGGCTACTTGAACTGATCTTGAGTTGGCCTCGACTTGCAAGGAGCATGTATACACAATATATACACAATGTATACACCTTCTCAAGATGACAAGAAACGCCAATCTACAAGTTCGTTCCTCGACATTGTAACTGTAGGCTTGTGTAGCTGATTAACAACAAAGAGACAGAGACGATACTACCCTTTCTCCGGTGTTGACATCGTTTAGAAACATTTCTTTTTTGCTTGTAGGGGATAGCTGCCTAGCTCCCTTAATTCACCCTGTTATGACAGAAACGAGAAAGAAAAAATAAAAACAATAAAGACGATAACACACAGATTTACGTGGTTCACTAACGGTGTGTTAGCTACGTCCACGGGGCAGAAGGGAGGAGAGTTTTATTAATGTTGAGAAGTATTACAGAGTTTTCAGATGCAGAGTTCAGATTGATTGTTATGATAGCATAACAACGAGACCCCCGCATTGTCACTCGAATTGACAACTAAACTGATTTAAGACATTATTCCAACCTACCCTATGACCATGTGTAGTTGTCAACTTTGTATATGTTACTCAAAACTAGAGGTGGCAATCGGGTCAGTCGGGTCGGGTTCGGGTCGGGTTATGTCGGGTTCGGGTTCGGGTCGTATCGGGTCAGACAACCCTTTCGGGTCGGGTCGGGTCGGGTTCGGGTCGTTATCGGGTCGGGTCATTTTCGGGTCAGATGATACATCGGGTCGGGTCGGGTTTGGGTCGGGTCGTAATCGGGTCCGGTTATTTTTTCGCAATATTTCAATATTTTTCCATTAAATCTAGTTTTAAATTATTATTTGATTTAATTAATTCATTATTAAGTCAAACATATCAATTTAAACAATAAATCACTTTCATTTTGATCATTATTAAGGTTAATAATTATCAAAGCGTCAATTTAATCGGGTCAATATCGGGTCGGGTTCGGGTCGGGTTCGGGTCGGGTTCGGGTCACTGATTTTCGGGTCGTCAACGGGTTACGGGTCGTCATCGGGTCGGGTCGGGTCGGTTTCGGGTTGCAGTATTCTCGGGTCGGGTCGGGTCAGTTTTGCTCGGGTTTCGGGTCGGGTCACTCGGGTCGGGTCAGACTTGCCAGCTCTACTCAAAACTCGTGGCTTAGAAAATACTTATAGCAAAGACCATGACATATCCAAAAGATGTTCAATTTTGAATTACGTCAACGTTAGATCACAACCCCTTCATCTCGTCAAACATTTGATTAAAATAACCCTCTTAATAATACTTCCTCCGTCCCGGTCATTCAATAGTTATCTATTTCTATATTTGAATAGTACTCTCTATGTCCCGGTTAATTGTTCTCCTTTCATTTTGGCACAAAGACCAAGGAAAGAGTGAATTATCATTTGTGGTTCCACTTAGTTGATGACAAGTAGACAATAGTCCTATTAGGTGATCAAATTACACATAGAAAACCTTACAAATATAGAAAAGACAACAATATGACAACAATTGACCGGGACGGAGGAAGTATATAACTATATATTGGTAATATGTCATGTGCTACTAAAGTTGGTATTTTGTGTGGTCCAAATTTACTAATTCATTTTTTCTTAATCTTTGTGCTAAAAATAATAGATAATTGACCGAGACCGGGGGTAAGAAGAAGTTAACAAATGTAGTGAACCTCATATGATAATAGTAATTTATACCTCAATACTTCATTTGTTTGTCTTTACTTTTTTTAAAAAATTAAGGAAATGACCACTTTTAGTTTTTGTTGCTGGATGACAACTAGACCAAATTTGACAAATTGACCAAAATGTATGCCGGTAATCAAATAATTCAGAGCATTTCAAATATAGAATAGTAAACAAAAAATTGATACGAAATAGGTAAATAAATTACCATGATGGATAAAGGAAATTTTACAGGTATCACAAATTCTTGCTTGTGACAGGCTTATCAGTCACAGGCTTGTAACTGATGAAATATTACCCACTGGGTAGATAAAGACAAGACGATTGTTACTTTCTAGGCTTGTTTTATCTACCTATATGATGATATTTGACATGTCAGAAGCTTTTGACGGACAGAGAGTTGTTGTAAACCTATAACAAGAATTTCGGAAGTAATCCCACTCATTAATCGAAATCATACTTTAAATAAAATATTATTCTTCCGTCCCGGTCAATTGTTGTCCTTTTATTTTGGCACAATGACCAAGGAAAAAGTAGGGAACCATTTATGTTTATACTTAGTGGATGAGAAGTTGACAATAGTATCATTGGATGATCAAATTACTTATTGAAAGCCTACCTAATATAGAAAGGACAACAAATTGACTGAGAAACCCAAAAATGAATATGACAACAATTCACCGGATCGAATGGAGTACTTATATATATATTCAACAAATGGTATGATTCCAATAAATAAATAGGAATATCTCTTAAAATTAAACTGTTAGAGAAAATTAACCTTTAACATCACTGTTAATTACTTGTCTATCGAAATCAACTTTTAACAGAAGATATAATTAACTATCCATCGAAATTAACCTTTAACTGAAGACATATTTGGGTGTCTATCGAAATACTCCATCCGTTCGGGTCATTTGTTTACCTTTGCTTTTGGATCAAAGCTTAAGGAAAATATATGAGACTATTGGTAGTTCTACTTAGAACATGACAAGTGGACAATAATCCCGCGGGGAGATCAAAGTATGAATCGAAAACTCTCCTAATAAAGAAAAATAAACAAATAAATGAGTCACTCTAATATAAAAATAGTAAATAAATAACCGGGATAAAAGGAGTAAAACTTTTAACCGAGGATAAAATTAGGTGTCTATTTAAATTCATTTCAACTTCTAAACTATTCTCGAATCCGTTTTTAAAATAATGCTGAAAAAATAAAAATTTATCGTTTTGGGTCGGTGTAAAAACTATTTATTGTTTTGGTGTCCACGTAGGCTCGGGATTTGCGAGTCAATATCGAGGCAGAGACACGCCATAGGCAATGGCGTGTCTTAAATGTACATATGAGGCAGAACTGGACAATATGTTAGCATAGAGACACGCCATTCCGAATGGCGTGTTTCCTTCACTAGACACGCCATTGCGAATGGCGTGTCTATTCAGCTAAATTTTTGGCCCAAGGCAGAAACTTCAGCTATATGTTATAAGACAGACACGCCATTCGCATTAGCGTGTCTATTGAAGGAGACACGCCAATCCGAATGGTGTGTCTTAAACACAGATTTTTTTGAATATACATACAGGAGGTTTTGCTCTATGCCATAAGAAAGACACGCCATTCGCATTGGCGTGTCTCCTTCACAAGAAACGCCAATCCGAATGGCGTATCTTTACAGCGAATTTTTTTTAAAAAAATTTTTGGTACGTAGTCACTCTATTTACTTTCATAAACAACAATAAAAGATTACGCAATTTTGACAAAGAAAACATTGTTTTTTATAAGATTAAAAAAAAGTTTTTACACACATAAAAGGAGCAAAAGGGGTTTCGAGCTTAGTCTACTTACTAAAATATCGATTACACGTCCTAAAAAATATTACAACTGCTTCAAGTCTTTTTTTTCCCACGAAGACGAGATCAAATCTGTTTTCCCTTTGAAGGCTTCGGGGTTCCTTGTTCATTGATTGGCGACATTGAAGTATTGGTGCGCCTTGAGCGTCGTCTGAACATTTGCAAGGTCTCATCGTCTTCCGTCGTTGACTCTTGCATTGTCGAACCATCTCCCCTTTCTTCATGTTGTTCCTCTACTTGGGTTTCTTGCGTCAGTTGATCAAATTGTTGAAGAAGATGTGAATACCCAACATGTTCAAGAGATTGGGAAGTGTTGTCTCGGATGTTAGACATGATGTTACGGTAATTAGGGGGCACCTCTTGAGGCATCGTATCTCCTTATTGCATGTCCTATGGATTTCGGCAAACCCATGAGCCTGAAAAAAATTGTTAGCGTTAAAAATAATATTTTATGAAAGATTTTAAATATTAATAAAGATTCATATCAGTAAAACTTACAAGATAAGCAGTGGCTCCTAACGGTGCTTGGTAAGCCTTTTGGAAGGTAAGGCTGATGAATCAGCGAGTTCGATCCCGGTACCAAACCATGTACGGGTCATTGTAGCCCATGTCACTGTTATCCTCAACACCAAGGAACCTAAATTGGATCCTCCTACCCCACATAGCTAGGTAAGATGAATGATAATCCGCCCAATTCCTTGAATGGGCACCCCTTTTATCCATTTTATGCAACTTGGGTTCGGTATCAGCAGGTTCAGGGATATTTTGTTTCCACCCAAATTGACGAGCGACCCTATTAGGCAAATGCCACAATATCGAAACAAATCATAGGTGATACCACAGACCACTCACCCGAGTCATCATAATAAGCTTCGGGCAAAAAAGAGAAGATGGCTTGGGGGTAAGGTTGCCATATAAATTGATCAGGACGCATGTTATCTAAAGCATCCCTATACCCGAGTAGAGTGGTTATGGTTGTGCCTTGAGGCCTCCTACGATGCACGCTCAACCACCTACGACCCAACGAGTCAACTCGTAGTTGATGTTGTGAACCTAATGGATATGGTCCTTGAATAAGGGGTGGGTTTTCGGGGCCCGTGACTATAGGTCGAGCAATCGTAATCCGCTCCCATGCCCACAATTGTAATAAAATAAGAGGGCCTCCTATATCTCTTGCCTTCATGTTGCTTAACCTACATAAATTACGATATAGAGTGGCAAGAACGTCCCTACCCCAAGAGAAATCATCAATGGTTGTCAAATCCCTCAACAAAGGCAAATATACAACTTGAATATCATTGCCACTCTTGTCTGGGAACATCACAGTTGCCATTAAAATAAGCAAATAAGCTCTTACATATTGATGTAGAACTTGTTCGTTTGCTTGTTCCGGAAGACCACTAAAATTTTCTGTCAACCAACCAATCCTCAAAGAAGCCCCTTTAAGATCCTCTTCCCCCGGTGTTTGACCTAACAGTTCATATATCAATGCTCTCCAATTACACGCGGATGACCCAGTAACAACATCTCCTCTAATCCGTAATCCCAACAACACTTGCACATCTTGCAATGTCACAGTAGCCTCACCAACGGTCATATGAAAGGTATGGGTCTCTGGTCTCCATCTCTCAACCAAAGCAGTTATGAAATCTACATTAAATTTTAAACCTACTACTCTATGGATAAAGTAAAACTGAGACTCCCTAATGAAGTCAACTACACAATCACTTACCAAAAACCCCTTGTACATAGCTAAGTGTGACCTACATCTGAGGGAACCCTTGTCGTCCCCGTCCCATATTGCCTTGCTCCGGTGGGTTTCTTGTTGTGTGAGAACTTCCGGGTTGACTGGTCCTGGTTGCAGATGGTACTCCATTGATCCTGCACATGTAAAATAACTGTTAGTTTAACATAAATAATACAATTGTTAATTAAAATGAATACGTAAAATACAATGTAAGTTTAACAAAATACCCTTGGGAATTGTTAACTCTCATGGCACAAGTTTTTTTATTATGCCCTATGCCACGACACAAACTACATGACATCCTAGTCTTGCATTTCTCATCCATTTCAT
>JAIUZE010045748.1:0-155372 GCA_022085475.1 Heliosperma pusillum | reverse complement strand
CCAAGTTCATGGTCTTCACTAGGACGAAACCTTCGCCCCAGTCGCCATGCTTCGATCCATAAGGATTATCTTAGCGGTTGCCGCATTTCATAATTATGAGATTTGGCAAATGGATGTCAAAACCGCCTTCTTGAATGGGATTCTAGAAGAGGAAGTGTACATGACACAACCTGAAGGTTTTGTGGATCCATCAAACCCTAAGAAGGTATGCAAACTTAAGAGATCCATCTATGGTCTTAAGAAAGCATCCAGGAGTTGGAATCATCGTTTCGATCATGTAATTAAACAAAATGGTTTCACTCGAAGTGTCGAGGAACCATGTTTATACATGAAGTTTAGTGGGAGTAAAGTAACTTTTCTAGTCTTGTATGTAGATGACATACTACTCATTGGGAATGATATTCCAATGCTCACTTCTGTAAAGGAGTGGCTAGGAATACATTTCCAAATGAAAGACTTAGGAGAGGCCCAGCGCATCTTAGGTATACGGATCTATAGGGATAGATCTAAAAGGATACTAGCATTAAGTCAAGAGACTTATATTGATAAGATTCTTGATCGGTTCAACATGAAAGACTCTAAGAGAGGCTTTATTCCTATGGGAAGTGGGATCACTTTGAGCAAGTCCGAGTGCCCTACGAAACCCGAGGAGATTGAACGCATGAAATTGATCCCTTATGCATCAGTGTGGACAATCTGTATTGCATGATGTGCACTCGGCCCGACGTTGCATATGCCTTGAGCATGACAAGTCGTTACCAAGCAAATCCAGGTGAGAGTCACTGGATAGCCGTAAAGAACATCCTTAAGTACTTAAGAAGGACCAAGGATTCGTTCTTAGTGTTTGGAGGCGAGACTGAGTTACGTGTAAAGGGTTACACAGATGCCAGTTTCCAAACAGATAGGGATGATATGAAATCCCAATCCGGCTACGTTTATAGGATGAATGGAGGAGCTGTTTGCTGGAAGAGTTTCAAGCAAAGCGTTACAGCGGATTCTACAACAGAAGCAGAGTACCTTGCAGCGTCTGAACCTGCAAAGGAAGCTGTGTGGATTCGGCAATTTTTGGAAGGACTAACAGTAGTCCCTACTGCCAAAGATCCTATCACGATTTATTGTGATAACAATGGGGCTATTTTTCAAGCAAAAGAGCCCAAGTCTAGTAATAAGTCTAGACATGTACTTAGGAAATATCATGTAATTAGAGAGATTACGTGGCAGAAAGGAAATTGACATTTGTCAGGGTGGGACAGCATACAAAATTGTGATCCTGAAGATCAAGCCTTTTAAAAGGCTAAGCATGATGGTCATGTCGTCACTAATGGGATGAGACGTGTTCCAGATTCCTTTAGATTAGGTTAATATGTATAATTGAATGTTGTATTAATTATTCATATATGATAATGGAATTCATTGTTCGAGTTTTATTTTAAACTCTTTTATTTAGTTTGACTAAATTTAATACTTTGTTTATCCAAATAGATTGTTGGACTCTATTCAAGTGAATAGGACGAACTTAGTATTTTGTCCCTAGTCACTCAATGAGGTGACGTCTCGAAATGACTAGATTGTAAGTCGATCGATGGTTGGTTCAGCCCCATGGGGTCATGGAGATGACTGGTCGTTTACATAGACAGACTGTATGACACTCTGTCGGACAGTGACATTGTAGAGACCCTTAAATCAATTATTTGATGCCTGGTCGTGGCAGGGTCTTCTATCTTATTCCTATAAGTCGATTCTTTTGAATGGCGACCGTCTATCTGAGTCGGTGCAGTTTCCGATTGGTTTTGGTTGATGTTCTAGGTCGTGCCGTAAAAGGAGGCCGATGGACTTCTTCTGGATCATGGTGATCTGCATCATACAGAGTAGATGGATCAACAGGAATTGTCCACCCACGTTGGGTAAAAACATCTTTAGGCCAATCGAGGAGAAGTTACTGTAAATGCGTGGCCACGCTCGGAAAGAGATCTATGGTAGATTTTCCGGTCAGACAGTTACTCTCCCTATCGAGAAAACCACTCTAGATATTGTCAATCGCAAGTGCGACCTGAAAGACACCTTGCGTTGAGTGGGGGATGTGATAAAGAGACAGAGAATCGGTGACGCACACTTGTGTCAGACAAGGGGGATGGTTGGAGTAGGTGTCCTGCAGCAGAGCTCACCAAGGGGCCTTGATGATCAGCCAAAAAAACAAGGCAAGCCTAACCCCAATGACCCCCCAGATGGAAGCTAGAGTTACAAGGTCCAAACAACAAGCTATGACAAGCCAAGACCAAACCATGCCAAGCTACAACAGTAAGGGAGACATTCCAAGACTCAACAACCCATGCCAAGCCCCAACACAACCCACATTACCCACACAAGACAGAAACAAAACCCTTCAGGCTCAGACAGACCAATTCACAAACCCTGTATCTAGGAGGTACACCAGAGCATGCCAACCACCCCCACCATGGCCTACCAACAAGCCAACCCACTAAGCTACAAGTTTGTCCAGGACCAATCCTTTTGAAGTCTAGTAAAAAACCCATGAAACAGACACCCCAAGTTAGAGTCCAGCAAACCCATTAAAAATAGAGAAAGTACAAGGCAGTTTGTGGTTTCCTTTTGTTTAAGTCAACTTGTCCTCGTCCAAGGCAGGTCTTATCTATGTTCTAAATAGAGTAGAGAGTCCCAAGGAGCAGCAACACATCCAGGCAAAGCAACAAGGCAACAAGAACAACAGATTTCCATTTCAGGAAAACTCCAAAACTGCTTTATTTGCTTTTTGTTCAGTCTGTTTTTTTGTGTCTTGTGTCTGTTCTTTATAGTTGTTGAGCTCGTCCTATTATGAGGATCTTAATTAGTGTCAGTAGTAGTAGTTTGAATCCTAAGTTGGCCCTTGGATGATCTGTGCATCCAATGGCTCACAAGTTATCAGCCCCTCTATATAAAGAGGTCTTGTATGTTTGTTTGAGGCAGACTTTTATGAATGAATGAATTAAACTTTGAGAAATCACTCAATGTTATCAAACTTGTGCTAAGAGCTGTAGTTTGAAGCAAGCCTGATACATCTCCAAGGTGTTTGATCAGTGCCTTGTATTGTGAGTCAAGTTATACCTGTGCTTTGCTGTGGTTAACTTACTTGCTGTTGAGTTTAGTTTAGAGTGATTGTGCTTTGCTGTAATACTTGAAAACTATCTCTAAATCCAGTCTTTGAGTCCTTTTCTCTTGTGCCTTGCTGTAGAGGATTGTCTCTAAGTCATATCCCCTGAGTCTTTCAGTTAACCAACTCAATATCCCTAAAACAATATCCCTTGTCACTTGTTTTGTTCTCAGTTTGAATCAAGTTCATCAAGCTTACTTAAAACTTGTGAACCTTAGTAGTTTACACTCCAGTTACTTATGAGATTTAGAAGTCTAAAATAAGGAGAAAACATCTCCTTATTTGAAGAGCACAACCCATAAAAGTAGGCTAGCTTATTTTAGGTTTAGGTTAATTATTTTGTCTAATCCATATTAGATTAATAATTAAAATCCAAGTGCCTCTTCTAACCCATAAAACCGGTGCACCATAATAATATGGGTGTCCATTTTATCTTTTGTAATTTGTCATTTGTCACATATGTGACATGTGACATGTAACATGTAATTTGGCTTATAAATGTGCATTTAACTAATTTAAATGCAATTTCATAACAAATAAATTTGACTTAACATTTTAAGTCATATTTTATAATTACATGTAAATAAAATGGGTCATCTCATATTTGGTTAATATAATCTACAACAATTTTTAATTATAATCCACCAACTTTTCTTATCTCAAATGTTTCATAAATATAATGCATTCATAGTAATACAACGATTAATTACTAAAATGAATCTTATTTAATCATATTACAATAAGATATTATTTTCACTAATATAAACTTAGTTCAATTTAAGGGATTAATTAATCTGTATCGCTATACAATTAATTAATGTACATGATTAGGGGAATGTCCTTTAGGTGTGACCTCAAGGGATCAACTGATCACCACCGTCATACGACAGTAACGTCAAACTCAAGTGAGCCAATCGTTACCGATTAATGTTGACCAGTTGACTATAATATTTATCATCCCTTTGTATTCTTGTTATTGAGATTTAATTAAGTGATCGCACTATTGTTTAGGACATTCACTCCAACACATCCTTGTAAATCTTTCCAATTGAAAATGCCACCAAACACTGCTTGTCTACCCTGACTTCATCCCCTTTGTTTAACCATCTCAGCTTGTAGGGTTGTGGGTGGGGCTGAGTGCTCAAGTTGAGCTTGTTTACTATAGTGACAGATGCCACATTAGTGCATCTCCCTCCATCAATAATCAAGTTACACACCCTCCCTTGGATGATGCACCTACTCCTTAAGATAAGTGATCTCTGGTCCTCCTCTAAGGGAGCCTGTTGGGAGTGCATAACTCTCCAAATCATCAATGTGTGACCAGTATCAGGGTGGGCTATAACCATAGCTTGGTCTGACTCTTCCTCAGAGGTTTCTTCCTCTTTTTCCAATACCTCTTCTTCCTCATACTCCACTAAGCCTTCTTTTTCCCAAGTTTCTACTTCCATAATGGTCAGTGCTTTCTTAGAGGGACATCCTTTCTGAAATGGCCATAGCCTTGGCATTAGAAACATTTAATCATGTTCTCAGTCATTGTGGTGTTGGGTTTCTGTCCCATGATTCCCTTCCCTTTATCTAAAGTAGGTGGAGGTGTTGTTCTAGGTGTCTAAGTAATTCTAACACCACTGTAAGGCCTGGTTTGAAATGGCTTGATGGGTTTAGGTGTAGCAGGTTTAACCTTTACCATTTTCTCAACTCTTAAAGACAGATTAACAACATATTCATAAGACCATAGGGGTTGCATCCTTACCTTATTAGCAATACTTTTATCTAAACCCTCCAAGAACCTAGCAATCCTTTGCCCAGCCTTCTCAGTTAGTTCACATTGAAGGGTTAGTTGCTCAAACTCCCTAAGGTAGGTCTCAACTAGTCTTTAATCTTGCTTAAGCTTAGACAACTTAACAAACAGATCCTGGGTATAAGCTTTAGTAACAAACTTGTTTAAAATTTTCTTTTTCAGTTTAGACCAGGATCTAAGAGGCTTCTTACCCTCCTTAATCCTTTGGTGTTTCATACTATCATACCAAAGTGAGGCATAACCTTTCAGCTTTAAAATAGCAAACTTACAAAACTTAACATCATTATAGCCTTTATACTCAAAGACCTTCTCAATTTCTCTAATCCATTCTAGTAAGGCATCAGGATTTAAACTACCATTGAACTCAGGGATGTTTACCTTTAAGTATTTGTCTGTCTGCATTTGGATGGAAACCCTGCTCCTTATGGAGTCATCTGAGTCAGGATGCTCATCCTCATCTCGTGGTCACCCTCTGCCTCCTGCTGGTGTCATTCTTCTCCTACGACCTCTTCCTCTGCCTCCTGCAAACAAGAGGTTGTTCCCTGTGATTTCATCCAGGCTCCTAGTTAGAGTAGTGACAACTTTAGCTAGATCCTCCATCCTTGCTTCCACATTAGCAACACTCTCTTCACTCATTGGGTTGTTTTTATGTTTTTAGTGTAGTTAGGGTATAAAGAACTCTCAATATTCCTCAACCAAAGCTCTGATAACCAATTTGCACTGTAAATCTATAGGACAAATAGGAATGCAACTCTAATTTCGGATTTTATTAAAAATAGTAAATGACGTTTATAATTTATGAAATTTTGCAGGAATGGTCTTAATAGTATTATAGAGGACTACTTATAGTTTCAATAATTATAGAGTTGATTTGGTATTTCTTTCTGAAAATAAAAGCTCAATTGTCAGTAGACAAGGTTGTTTGAGGCTGAATGCAACAAACAAGCTCTAAACAGGGATATAAGTGAACAAATGGCTTCCACAATTGAACACAAGAAGACACAAGCTTAGTTTAGTAAGTTTAAGCCTCAAATCCACAAAGAACTCACAGGTTTAATGATTTAAACTCTCACAACTCAACTGAAGAGTCATAGACAAGCACAGATTGACTAGTTATGCAAAACAGAAACTAATCTATTAAGCACAACTTGAGCACATGTTAATAACAAGTCCTGGACTCAAACTAAAGACAAATGCACAATTTTGAAGATTTGAGAGATGATTCTGAAAGGTTTTGTTTTTTAATTCAAGCTAAATCTGGTTCTTACATTTTTCAACATGCCTTTTATATAAGCATTACAACAAGCTGAATGACCCTAGGATGTAAACCTCATCCAAGGGTTGAAGGACTTTCAACTAACCTCTTAACATCTACTGAAAGTCACCTAAAAGGGACGAGCTCAACAGCTCAATAGTACAGACACTAAATCAAAGAAAACAGACTGAACTATAAAGCATAAAGTAGATTTGTTGTTTTCCTGAAATGGGAAAGCTTGAATTTGTCTTCTGTTTGGGTTGTCTGGTTTTTAACCTTGGCATTAGGACTCATCAAGGCTTTACTTGTGCTCTTAAGGACTTTGTTATTCATAATACTACTTGACTTAATGCAAAATGGAGCCTCACCTGGATTGAAAAAGTGAAAATACCCTGTTCGACCCTTTTTTGGACTTGATTTTTGTAGGTTGTTTTTCATGGTCTTAGAGTAAACCTTTAAAAAAGTGTTCCTAGACGTTTTTGTTGACCTTCCTTGGACTTGGCAGGGAGCCAAGGTGGGGGTTGCTGGGATGACCTGGTGAACCTCTTTGGTGGCTGGAAGTTGACTGGTGCAAGCTGGTTGTTCTGATCTTGTTGAGTTGTAGTGCTCGAGATGTTGCTGCTGCTAGCTTCGCTTGTGCAATGGCCTATGTCTCGAGCCAGGTCTTGTATTGTCCTGGCCATGGCTTGCTCAAGGAATCCCCTTGGGTTAGCTCCTGCTACAACAAAGTTCCTCAAGGTAAACAAGCACAACTAGCAAAGTTTAGAAAACAAATTATATACATCCCACCGTCCCCGGCAACGGCGCCATTTCACATGGTTATTTAACATTTCAGTTATTGATGTAATTAATAAAAGGAAAATTTTATTTCTTTTAGTAATAAAATGGAGGACATGCTCATCCTATAAAAGTAAAAAACATATTATGTGCAAATATTATAAAAGAACGTTGTTGCCTACTATGAATTTTCCAAGGCGAAAAACTTTAACTTTGAAGAATTATACCCAAACAATAATCATAAATCATTTTTATTATGCGTCACGACTCACGAGTTCATGTTCCATGTCAAGTACCGTTTGGTTCTTTATAAAACTAAGAACAATTAAAAAGAAAATCGTCCATATTATATTCTCCTGATAGAGGAAAATAGACCTTTCATTTCTTTTAAGTAATGAAGAGGATCTGACACGCATCGTTTTTTAGTGTCAAAAAATATTTATAACAAAATTTAGCACGGTGGCAAGTCAAGATCGATCCACATGGACGGGAGGTATTCGATATGCAAGTCTAACCTAGACATGCTCAAGAGGTGCCACGATATATAAAGTTAATATATGATTAAACTAAAACATAAAATAAATGCAAGAATTAGAAATATGACTAATCTAAGACGAATAAAAATCAAATAAATAGGACTAGGGTCAATTGGGTTCATATGGGTGACTAGGAGATCTATTAGTCGAGTTTAAGTCGATTGGGGTCCTATTTTGCAAGTGGGTTGAGTCTCTCGATCTAACGACCCCACCACAGGCCGACTTTAGCTAGCTCTCGCGTATACTAGGTCCGTTTACCAACAAACAAGAAAGTTCTAGCATAGCTTAAGGCTTTCGATCTTATAAGAATGCATAACAAGTGAAAAAACAAGTAAGTTGTCAAACAAGAATTTCATCGAACATGTGAAGTGCAAGAGTTGCAAATAAGACCATTAATCAATAATAAGACTAAACAAGCATATAATACCCCCTAATCAGACACATTATCCCCCACTAACCCTAGGATAGTCATTATTCACTACTTAACATGATAAATAAGGAAGAATAAGATGAGAGATTAAGACACAACATAATAAAATAAAACAAGCAAGTAGTGGGATCAAACAAGGAATAACAAGTAAATGAAAAGGGTTAAGAAAGTTACTAACTAATTAGGAAATTAGACTAACATAAATAAATAGGAAATCTTGAATAAAGGAGAAGACTTTATCACCAATCTTCCATATAAACTCAAGAAACGTCTATTACAAGACTAGATCTATAACCAATTTAGGTGGAATTTGAATAAGGATTAAACTAAATAAAGGACTAATCTAATCTAACATCTCTAATCCTGTCTAGGGTTTTGCGCTCTCTAATTACATAAGAATGGGTATATATAGGTTTACAAAACAGGAGAGACGGGCCTAAGAAAAATAATGGGCCTTGGTAGTGACTCGAGCGTAGCAGGCAAGTCACACTCGCGAAGGGCTGGACCTTTACCCCTATCACGGCCCTGACAAGGGTGTCACTGTAACATCCCTAAATACCAAAGAGCCTTACAAGACCTCCTTAGTATTTCGGGATGCTACCATTTCGGTTTCCCTAGGTAAGACTGTAAATTTTTGTATTTGATCCTTGAGTATTTCAAACAAAAAAACTCCAAAACAAATTGAAAAATCTTCAAAAAAACCAAAAATATTGCATTATATATATATATTTTCGTCTAACAAGTGATGTAAGCACACATGGAGCATTTGAAACAATATAGAATAGAAGGCGGCTTGGTATACTCTTTCCAACTACTTTCTCCTTTTTCCCTCTCTTTTCTTTTATTTTGATTAATATGGAGGAGGGCGGGAAATTGTTGATGAGGTTGTTCCTTTTGGAACTTGTTGTGTGTTGCTTATGTGCTGCTAGTCTAGACAATTGTTTCACATCTATTTAGTTGTTGTTAGAAATTAGAATTGCATTTCGTCACTTGTGAACATTTGTATGTTATTTTAATTCCGTTTGCATTAAATTTGTACATACTTTGAACAAAATGTGGTTTAGGAAGGGAACTTGATACCTCAATGATTATTTTGTCTCAACCGTGTCCTCCCCCTCGTAGTGGCTTGCACCTTGTGACCTCCTAGTTAGCCACCCGGGAAGTAAGGCTTGACCGAAGGATCATGATGTAGATACCTCAGTTGTACATCTTCCACCAACCACTCAGTGATGATTGGGCCTCATGTTTGGTACGCGAAGCGATGTATGACAATTCTTAAGTTTATCGTCAAGTGGTAACTCAAATAATTGTGTCTACCTCTTGGTCGTCATCTACGCACCGATGCGGTCGCTTTGACAGTCATTAGAGTTTATTTGGAGTCCGGGTAAAAAACCGCTTCATTTTCTATAAACCATTTTAAAACTCCGAGTCGGAACGCTCTAGAATATTCTGATTATTTTATTATATATTTCAAATTCTATCTTTTTTAATAAAAATTATTTTGTGTCCTTTTAGAAGGGAACTGTAGATCAACCGCAATTTCGTAATAGAAACGTGGGAATCTTCCTTCCGTAGCAGGAAACCTTTGGGGAAATGACGCAGTAGGTGCTGCGCATCTTCAAAGGATCGCAGTCCTACTGCGCCTCTTCCCCAGTCTGTTCTTTCAAGTTTGAGTTATTCTACGACTCTTTCGCAATTTCTACTATAAACGGAGAGACCCGGTTTCACTTTTAAGGCACGTGAGTGTTCCGCCCCTTCTCTCCTGTCTTTACGTTCTAGACGTTGCTCTAAGCTATCGACATCTACGTGCTTGATCAATCGACCATGTAAGGTCAGATCCTTCAAGGTACCCGTCACGTTTGCATTGGCCGACCAATTTGACCATTACATAATTAATCAACTTAATCAATCTTAGTCCTATAACAAGGGCACTCTCTGCATACATTCGAGTCGAGCTATCGCTAAAACATTAACTTAGTTTTTCTCATTTCGTCAACATGTAAGTGTGAGGGTGTAAATCCCATCTCTTATTTATTTGTATTATTTTTATTTATTGTTGATGTAAGATCCACGTCAGAAATAAGCTCAAAACGGATTTCAATCGAAACCTTTTTTTATCAAAACCTTTTTAGTAGTCATGAGACGTCGAGAAAAACCGCAGAAGCATCTGCCTCTCTTCGAAGAGTCGCAGAATCTGCTGCGCCTTTTCTAGAGGCTGCCTACTCCTGCTCTTCTTCTTTTTCCTTATGTTTCTACGTCTTTGTTTTCTTTTTCTTATTTTCTCTTTTCTTCGTACATAAATCATTTATTTAATCTTTTATAAATCGTTTTGGCTCTTGACATAGGTCCCTAATAATTTAATATTAGCGGGTTTTCGTCTTTGGATCAAATTTGGATTCTAGAGGTTCGATTTGTTCATGTCAAATCTCTGGATCCATTGTTGATATAAATTGTATAGTAATTAATATGATTAAATCACATACACTCGAGTCGTATTTCGATAATTAATCGTAAATATATTCAAGAAACTTAACTGCTCGTGATTCTGACTTCACAGTCGGAATTCAATTCAAGAACATACGCATATATTGTTGCGCCTCTTCCAGAGGACACAGCTGTTGTAGCGCTTGTTCTAGGTTGACTTATGTCCCTGAACTTCTGTTTTTGCTTTGACGTAGCTTTAATTACGTAACTAATTAACTATTAGTCGTGTTATCGCTCATAATCTGTCTTTTAGTTTTTCAAACCTTTTCTCTTTCTTCAAATCTCCATTTTGAGTATATTTCTGACGTAGATCTTATAATCCTTTGTAATCTGTTATAACTCATTTCGTCTTGTAACTGTATGATTTTCTTTGCCTTTCGCATGTAATTAATCCTAAATCCCAATTTCGACATAATTGAGTGATAATTACATGTTCACCAACATAGTCTAATTCACAATCTAGGATTAAAACGTTGGATGTTGCATTGCATGCATATAATCGATAACATATCAAATACAAACGATTTGCTTAATAGTAGAGGCCGCTATCGAGCGGGCAAAATTAGGTATTCGATTAAAGCACTTCTTAATACGTACCCTCACCCCTTACTTCAGATCTCTGTGAACATCCGTATTCATTGGCATCCACGAGAGTCATTCTAGACGTAGAATGCTAAGGGTAACAAGTTCTTAGTGTTCATGTCATTACTTTGTGTCTTGGCATGGCATAAAGTATTTGAACGGTTCCAATTTTCAATAAAAATTGGTGGCGACTCCACAAAATGCGTATCACTACGCTTGTTCTGGTTCGTGGTCCCGCCGTGTACCACAGTTTGGCGACTCCGCTGGAGAATATACACTTACGTGTTACCCAGGGTGAAACTTGAACAAGGTTAGGGAATAGTTTGTACAAGACAGTTATCGGTTCTCATTACTCGACCTTCTTAGGTCGTTTTATTCGGCCTTCCTAGGCTCAGCCCAACCCATTTCGACCAATCGTCCTACCCGGACGGTCCAAATTCTTATCTGGGCATAAAGATGGATAACGATTGATGTCAACCATACCACGATACGTACTCATGTTAGTATCAAGAGCTTTCACTACTCGAAGAAATGGACTAGGAACCGACCTTACTCATGTTTGGCGCGGACCTCTCCACACACATGGGGTTTGATTTCTTGGTATGGCAACCCACCTTTTAAAGCCAAAACCATTTTAAAAACACTCAGCATACCTTTATAATGCCTGTATAAATGTGTATAACCCATCATGATCACCATTTTGTAAAAAAAACCATGACGAACTTTTCAAAACAACAATCCTTTTCAAAAAAACCAAACATTTTCAAAGGTGGCCTTAAGTAGAGCAAAACAAGTCGAAACTATGTCCAAATATCCGGTCAAAATCGTCATTTCTCCACTTCGAGTCATCACTCCTATAACCGCACTACGGTTGTCTACGACAGACATTTCAAAACTAATTGAAGCAGGGGCTAGGGGATCAACACCACAATGACACCCAGAATCCTCACATGACCATGCCAAGACACCAGCACAAGCGCCACCATCCAGAACCACAAGATTAAAATCCATTCAGCCAGTCCAGGAAGAAGCAGTTCAGGCAAAACAGGGTTCCAGGCCAGATATCTTAAGGCAACTATCCAAACAAGGGCTCCAACTCCTTTTCCAATCTATTTGAGGTCCTTTACTAGCTAAAAGTTCTGGACAAGGTTTCCTAAATGTTCCTAGAAGTCCACCTAAAACAGCCTACAAGTTCAAGGGTCACAACAGGGAGCAAGTCAAGCACAAAGACCAACCAATTCATCCAAAGGCATCTTCATTTTATGTGAAAAGTCCTAGCATTAATAAGGCCCTAGAGAAGGTCATATTAGTCCCTCTCAAAGGCTCGGGGTCAGTAGCAAACAGTCAGACCAAGCAGGTACAAGCTGTGAACAACATTGCCATTTCAGGAAAGAGATAATGTTACTTTTGCAGCAACTTTTCTGAAGACTTTGCAGTCTGTTTTAGCTCGTCTACTTAGGAGACTTTTGTGCATCTGTTTTTTTTTCGTTGTAAGACAATTTCAAGCCCTCAGATATAACTTTAATCTAGTGGTATAGATCCCCTTGTAATGCTCTATATAAAGAGCCTTTTTCCCTACGTAGTACTCATAATATGATTGAATGAAAACTTAGAGTATCTACTGTATTGCTTGATAACCTCTGCCAATCTTGGTTAGCTACAACCCTCAAAAAACTTGTGCTAGTCTTATTTTGTTGGCCTTATCTTAAGACATTCACTTGTGCTAGTCTTAGTGAGTGAATTAAGCTTAGGAAAAAGTGAGTTTAGGTTTATCTGTGCTAGTCTTGATAGTCTTAAAGTCAGGGTTCTATCCTTAGTGTGTCTTGTTGTGTTTGCTTCTTGTTTCCAGTCCTAACCCCTAGTTTGGTGTTCCAATTTGGTATAAGAGCTTAGGTTCATCTTATTGTGAGATCATCTTACCAAACTACATTCAAAAACACAAAATTAGCCCTATGAGTGAAGCGAGATTAGCAGGAATGGAAGCAAGGATCGAGGATCTGGCTGGGGCTGTTACCACCCTAACTAGAGCCTTATATGAGATCATAGGGAATCAGCTGATTGGTGGAGGAAGAGGCAGAGGTCGTGGGAGAGGCCATGTACCACCAAGTGGCGGAGATAGACCACTAGAAGAGGAAGAGCATTCTCATTCAGATGAATCCACTAGGATTAGAGCTTCAATCCACATGCTCACTGATAAACACCTCAAGGTAGACATTCCTGAGTTTTATGGTAGCTTAAACCCTGATGATTTACTAGAATGGCTTAGGGACATAGAAAAAGTCTTTCAGTATAAAGTATACAATTATGCTAAAGCTTTCGAAGTAGCTATTTTGAAGCTAAAGGAGTATGCTTCCCTACGGTATAAGACTATGAAGAGTCTAAGGGCTAGGGAAGGCAAGGAACCCATTAAGTCTTGGTCAAAACTAAAAAATAAATTGTTGGATAAATTTGTTTCTAAGGATTATACTCAAGATCTGTTCATTAAATTGTCTAAATTGAAACAAAATGAGAAATCTTTTGAGTCATATTTAAGGGAGTTTGAGCAGCTTACCCTTCAGTGTGACATTACTGAAAAGCCTGAGCAAAGAATTGCTAGGTTTTAGGAAGGTCTAAACTACAATATTTCTAACAAGGTTAGAATGGAAGCTCTGTGGTCCTTTGATGATGTGGTTAACCTGCCCCTTAAAGTTGAAAAGATGGGGAAAGAAACAACCAAATCCTACACCAAACCTGCTGCAACTAAACCTTACACTATGGTAAGATTTGGAGAGAGTCCTAGGGTCCCTACAATTAGCAATAAGAGCCCCTTGGATAAGGGTAAAGCTCTTATGGTAAAACAAAGCACCCTCACTCCTCTAGAGGAAAAAAGGAAGTGTTATCAATATCAGGGCTATGGCCATTTCAAAAGAGATTGCCCTTCAAAAAGAGCTTTAACTGAAGTGGTAGTTATGGAGTGGGAGAAGGAAGGGCTCATTGAATATGAGCAAGAGGAGGAGATGAGTGAACAAGAGGATGAAGCTGACACTAATCTAGAGAGTTATGCACTCTCAGCATCAACCTCTGGAGGAAGACTAGAGATCACTAATCTTCAGGAGCAGGTGTACCATACAAGGAAGGGGTCTGTAACTTGATAATAGATGGGGGGAGTTGTACAAATATAGCCTCTATAACCATGGTTGACAAGCTTGGATTGAAGACTACAGCCCATCCAAACCCATATAAGCTCAGTTGGCTTAACAAGGGTGCTGAAGTGAGGGTTGATCAACAATGACCGGTACCCTTCTCCATTGGAGGTACCTACAAAGATGAGGTGATCAGTGATGTTGCACCAATGGATGCATGTCATATGTTACTAGGGAGGCCATGAGAATTTGACAAAGATGCATTGCATAAGGGGAAGAGTAATGTGTATACCTTCAGGCATTGGAGTCAAAGGATAATCCTTATACATTTACCTCCAAACACCAGAGACTATGGGAGTCCAAGTACTAGTGACCCTAAGTAGCTCGTCTTTCTCAGAGAGGCAGAAATGCTAAAGGAGGTTCAACAAGAACAACATGTGTTCTTCCTACTATCCAAACAAGTAGAGGAAGTAGCTGATGTCCCTGCAGAAGTGCAAGAGTTTCTTAGTGAGCATGCAGATGTATTCCCATAGGAGCTGCCATCAGGATTACCCCCCTTCCCCTTAAGAGGCATAGAGCACCAGATAGACCTCCTACCAAGTGCTATGATACCTAACAGCCCAGCTTACAGGAGTGATCCCAAGTCCACTCAAGAATTACAAAGGCAGATAGAGGAGCTAATGTCAAAGGGTTTTTTCAGAGAATCATTGAGCCCTTGTGCAATGCCTTCTCTCCTAGTCCCCAAAGAGGGTGGATCTTGGAGAATGTGCATTGACAGTAGAGCTATTAACAACACTACTGTCAAGTATAGGTTTCCTATTCCCATATTAGATGATATGCTAGATGAACTTTGTGAGGCCAGGCTATTTTCAAAGATAGATCTCAGGCAGAGCTACCACCAAGTGAGGATTAGGGAGGGAGATGAATGGAAAACAGCATTCAAAACCAAAAATGGGCTGTATGAATGGATGGTTATGCCATTTGGTCTTTTAAATGCCCCCAGTACATTTATGAGGCTCATGACTGAAGTATTGAGGCCTTGCATGGGTAAATTCATTGTAGTCTACTTTGATGACATCTTAGTCTACAGCCGAACTAAATCTGATCACTTAAACCATTTGAGGATGTTAGGTTTGAAGTTCAAGGAACACAAGCTGTTTGGGAAATTGGAAAAATGCACCTTCATGACTGAGGAGGTCAAGATCCTAGGGTATGTCATCTCTGCTAAAGGCATCTCTGTGGATCAAGACAAAATTGTAGCCATCAAATCTTGGCCTACTCCAAAGAACATTACTGAAGTTAGGGGATTCCATGGCCTAGCTTCCTTTTACATGAGGTTCATCCAAGGGTTCAGCATCATCATGGTCCCTATATCATAAGGCGTGAAGAAGGGTGAGTTCAAATGGATTGAGCAACCACAAGTGGCCTTTGAACTGGTCGAAAGGAATTTATGTGAAGCACCCAACCTAGTTGTGCGTGACTTTGATTAGCTGTTTGAGGTAAAGTGTGATACTAATGGAGTGGGAATTGGAGCAGTACTTATTCACGGCAGAAATCATGTTGCTTTCTTTATTGAGAAGCTTAGTGGAGCTAAGCTGAACTATTCCACTTATGAAAAATGAATTATATGCCCTGGTGAGAGCCCTCATGTACTGAAGCCACTACCTCAAACCAAAGCCTTTTGTGCTTCACTCAGATCATGAGGCCTTGAAGTACATCAATGGCCAACATAAGCTAAGTGACAGGCATGCCAAATGGGTTGAATACCTACCATCATTCAACTTCTCCAGCAAGTACAAAGAAGGGAAGGCCAATGTGGTTGCATATGCACTCTCTGGGAGACATTCCATGCTAGTGAAAGTACAACAAAGAGTGTTGGGCTTTAAGTTCATGAAGGAGCTCTACAAAGATGACCCTGACTTCATGGAAGACTGACTTTCACTACAGGACAATTCCAGCAACAAGGAGACAAGGAACCTGCTGCAGGAAGGGTACTTGTTGGTAAGGGAGGTTCATTCTAATGGACTAGCAGGACATTTTGGTGTGAAAAAGACACTAGATATCCTGCAAGACCACTTCCATTGGCCCAGGATGGAGAGAGATGTCCAAGCAGTCATAAGAAGGTGCTATGCCTGCCAGAAAGCCAAAAGCTTGTTCCAAGAAGGCCCCTATACACCATTACTAGTACCAGACAAACCCCGGGAAGATGTATGTATGGATTTTATTGTTGCCTTGACGAGGACATAGAGGGGAAGGGACGCTATCATGGTGGTGGTGGACACGTTTAGCAAAATGGCCCATTTTGTGGCCTACAATAAGACCGCGGATGCTTCAGGAGTGGCTGATCTGTATTTCAAGGAAATAGTTAGACTGCAAGGGGTACCTAGGTCATTGTCTCAGACATGGATACAAAATTCATGAGCTACTTCTGGAAAACCCTGTGGAAACTTTTGAACACTAAACTACTCATCAACACCTCTCACCATCCCCAAACTGATAGGCAGACAGAAGTGACAAACAAGACCTTGTGAAAGATTCTCAGATGCATTGTCAAGACGTCATTGCGATATTGGGATATCAAGCTAGCTTAGGCAGAACTTGCTTTCAACAGAGCAACCTCATCAAGCACCTGTCATAGTCCCTTTGAGGTAGTATATCGCTACAAGCCACTCATGCTTATAGATATGTCAAATGTACTTAAAGAAGTGGTGAACTATGATCCCAAAAGAAGGGTAGAACAGATGCTCATGTTACATGAGATGGTCAAAAAGCAGATTGAGAAAACCAATGATCGGTAACAAGCACAGGGCCAAGGTGCCAAGAGGGAAGAAGGATTTTCAACCAGGTGACCTAGTATGGTTGCTGCTCAGAAAAGACAGATTTACAGGCAAGAGAAAGAATAAGCTTATGCCCAGGGCAGAAGGAACTTTTGAAGTCACAGAGAAGGTAGGAACTAATGCCTACAAGATATATCTACCAGGAGAGTATGGGTTTCATGCCACATTCAACATAGGAGACCTCAGTTCTTACTATGACAGTGAAGAGGAGAACTCTAAGGTATGAGGTTTAAATATTTTCAGCCAGGGGAGGATGAAGCACGGGCTAGAGGCTCAGCACCCCAAGGACACCCAGAATCCTCACACGAGCATGCCTAGACACCAGTACAAGCACCATCATCCGGAACCACAAGATTAACGTCCATTCAGCCAGTCCAAGAAGAAGCAGTTCAGGCATAACAAGGTTTATGACAGATATCTTAAGGCAGCTATCCAAGCAAGGGCTCCAAGTCCTTTACCCATCTAGTTGAGGTCCTTTTCAATCTAAAAGTCCTAGAAAGGTTTTCCTAAAAGTTCCTAGAAGTCCACCTAAAACAGCCTATAAGTTCAAGGGTCACAACAGGGAGCCAGTCAGGCACAAACGCCAATTAATTCATCCAAAGGCATCTTCATTTTGTGTAACAAGTACTAGCATTAATGAGGTCCTCGAGAAGGTCTTAGTATTCCCTCTTAAAGGCCTAGGATCAATAGCAAACAGCCAGACCAAGCAGCTACAAGCTTTGAACAACATTGCCATTTCAAGAAAGAGACAATGTTACTTTTGCAGCAACTTTTCTGAAGACATTGCAGTCTATTTCAGCTCGTCTCATTAGGAGACTTTTGTGCATTTTTTTTGTTGTCATTGTAAGACTATTTCAAGCCCTTAGATGTAACTTTAATCCAGTGGTAGAGATCCCCTTGTAATGCTCTATATAAAGAGCATTTTGCCCTATGTAGTACTTAGAATATGATTGAATGAAAACTTGGAGTATCTACTATATTGCTTGTTAACCTGTGCCAGTTTTGACTAGATAAAACCCTCAACAAACTTGTGCTAGTCTTAGTTTGTTGGCCTGAGCTTAAGACATTCACTTGTGGTAGTCTTAGTGAGTGAATTAAGCTTAGGGCTCACTGAGTTTAGGGTTCTATTCTTTGTGTGTCTTGTTGTGTTTCCTTCTTGTTGCCAGTCCTGACCCCTAGTTTGATGTTCCACTAGTCATTTTCGAAACTCACTAAAACGCAATGGTACACTCCCACTTCACAAGTCAAGTCTTTTTTCGTACGTGTGATAGAATGGTCAATCGCGTTTTGATTCGTCTTCGCTCTCTTACCTCAGTTTCCAAGATACCGAAAACTAGTCAAGCAAGTGTTCATCAACCCGAGCAAAATGCTAATGATCTGGTCCTAGCTACACTCATATCTCTCCAAACAAGTCAAGACCAAGCTTATGCTCGACTCAATGCCATTGAAGTCCGAATTGTTACCATAGAAACTAGGCTACCTCGTGCAGACGTTCCTGATCCTAGTGTGCATGATAACATTCGACCCATTGCGTGACAACAAGAATTCAATACCCCACCAGTCTTTACTGGAGCTTAAAAGAGACTTCAATACTTGGAGGAGCAACTAATGTACCTCAAGGGAGATGACATCTACAAGGAGAATAATCGCAAACATGAAGCGGTAAATGTGCAATTTTCAACCAACTTCAACATGACTGACATCCCAAAATTCAAGGGGCATGAAAACCCTTTGAATAATATCCGTGCCGTCAAGGATTTCATGTCTATCAAAGGCATCAAACCAGAGATGTTCCTAAGTATCTGATCGGGCCTGTCGCAAGCCCAATACAAAGATAAATTACCCAGACTAGGCTAATAACAAATTAATGTAATTACGGAAGTAGGGGTCGATCCTCAAGGAGATGGTATTTCCTATGGATTGTGAATCGTCTCACAATTGAGTTTTATCTAACGATTTTCTGGGTTTTGAGGTTTTGAATTCTAAACTAATAAAGAACATAAATAAAAACAAAATAAGTGCAAACTAAAATGAAAACAATAAAGCAAATGATGAATTAACAATAATGAGAAGCATCTAGGGAAATAGGTTCACACATGTAGATTGACATATTGATGAAATTGGATTAGGATATGCAAATAATTCATTGAGCGTTCGTAAGAATGGTGTGTTCATTACAATCATAGATCAGATGGTCTAGCAGGCTTTTAGTGCGATTTACTAGGTCTTAATCCACTATGTCACGTTTTGTCTATTCAATTCCTGTATATCTACCTTGGAAAAGAATTCCACACTAGTCAATGATTGTGATCAAGAATCGTCAACTATCGTTAAAGTCCAAACATGCATAGACAAAATGTTTTAAAAGCACAATTTCTTTTATCCAATTATCATCTTTTAATCAATCTAACATGGCTACCCTACACCCTAGAAAGGTGACTACTCACTCATGATAATGTTTATGTTTAAGATGATATTAACAATGAAAATTAGGATAGACATATTTAGTTGGTTTTTGACAATAATTTAGACTCTTTATAAGGCGATAATAACGACACTATTTGACGATCTAGGAAATGAAACTACGATTATAACAACATGAAAATGAATCTAAGACAATATGTAAAGAGAAAATAACAATCAAATGGAAAACAATAAAGGATAATAAGCAAAGGATAAATTAGGAATACCTAGGGATGATCAACAATGAAAGTGATAACGATAATAGAAATCCCTTGCATAGAATAATCGTTTCTTGAATTACAATACTTGAACCCAACAAAGTAGACTACCAAGATTAAAATTCCTATTGATCTAAGCTAATGTTGTGATATGAAATGGACAGAAATAAACTAAGAACAAAAGACAAAAGAAGAAAATGATCTAAACTAGAAAGACTAAAACTAAAGAGAAAAGAAAAGATTATTCTAAAGAGGATTTGTAAGAAGATTGTTGTATGGATGATTGTGTGTTGAGAAGAGAGGCTGGAGCATCTATATATAGCATTAGGGTTTCGTGGAGAAGAGGTCGAGCATTGAACATATAAAACAAAAATAGGAAGTTGAAGCATCATGCTCGGATCAGCAGGGATACCCGATCGGGTACACACTTACCCGATCGGGTAAGTGGACATCTAGAAGCTCTTGACTAACGTTTCATCTTCCTTTGCTTTGACTTGACTTCCATCATCCCCCTTGACCTCTCCAATCGGGTTTGTTGATAGGGTTTGATGCAAAGCGATGAATTCTTCCGCCTAATTGATTGATCTTCCGACAACTACGAAACTGTCTTTGCTTCTTCTCTCTTTTGAATTAGTGAACCTTCTTGAAATGCCTTTCACTTGGTCAAGCTTGCTTCTTCAAATCGTCGGGTTCTAGGCAAATGCTCGGGAATATAGAAAAAGGGCGTAGAAAGTCACTTTCCCTACAAAACAGGTTAGAACACAGGAATTCGCCTAGAAGACGATATTAGCTCATAAAATGGCTTAACAAAGCACAAATGACATACAAAACCGAGCTAAAATGGGGGTTAAAATCATACAAATATTCACTTATCAGTATCTTTCCTTTTTCTCTCGACACCATTCCAAGGAGTGGTTCTATTATCTAGAACACAAGAAAATCACTACATGGGATGATGCCGCAATCGATTTTGCCAAACAGTACGCAGAAAATGCTGAAATTCAAGTCAATATGCGTACTGTACAGGTTCTTACCCAAAATGAGAAAGAAGGTTTCACCGACTTCCTAAGTAGGTGGAGGAAGACTAGCACACAACTTGTTGAACGTCCAGACGAAGCCACTCTTGTGGAAAAGTTCGAAGACAACTTGAGGCCTATTTATGCAAACCATATTAGGTACCAAAAGATAAAGTCTTTTAAAGATTTAATTGTGCTAGGAACAAGAATCAAAGACGACATCCAGAAATGGCTCTTGTCCAAAACGATAGGTTGCGGATATCAAGGCACAATAAGTCGCTCTTACGGCCCTACTAACAAAACCGATGAAGTCAATCTTGTTGAACCATCCAAAAAGAACAACCCACAAAGGAATTTCACAAGCATCGGTAATACATATTCCAATGCTTTGAAAAGGTTGACACAACAAGGCAAGCTCCAACCCATAAGACCTACGCCTGATCTGGAAAAGAAAACTAGGTTCTGGGATAAGAATGCCTACGGCGAATATCTTAGGGGCAAAGGGCATGATACAGAGAAATGCTTTAAATTGAAACATGCCCTTCAATATATGATTGAAGATGGTCGTCTACCCATACCTCCTGGAGGTAAGCCTAACAATACTCAGAATCCTCTTGGATTTCTGATGATTACTAGAACACCAAACTAGAGGTTAAGACAGAAATAGGAAGAAAACAAGACAGTTAAACAAAAAAGATAGAACCCTGAACTTAAGACTGTCAAGACTAGCACAGACAGGTTTATATTCAGTGAATCCCTGATAAGTAATATTTTGTTCTGATTTATCCCCCGTTTTAGCTCGATTTCTATACGATTTATGCACTTTGTTAAGTGATTAATGAGCTAATATTTCTATTCTAGTTGTTTTGCGTGTTTTGACTCGTTTTATAGGAAATGAAGCGGTTTTGCTATATTTTCCTACTTTATGAAGCAAAGACACTAGGATACGAGTTTTCAAGGAATTGATGATAGCCAGTTCACGATGTGATTACGATTCCGCTACATCCTTCCTCGAATGAACTCAATTTGGATTTTGGCTTTGAACTTTAAAAGAAAATATCAATCCAAGTCAAGAGAAGATCAGCCCAAACCCAATTCCGTATTGCATTGACCAAGGCATAGGATTCCGTGCCTAAGATGAAAAGACGGAAAATCCATCTTACACATAAACCCGATCGGATTACCAAATACCCGATCGGGTATGTCTGCAAGTGGACGTTACTTAGCTCTTCTTCAAACCGAGCTTAAATGAGTACATTAATGCTTTGACTAGGGTACATATTTGGACGAGGGATCAGCAGCCATGCAGCCCTATAAAAGCCAATGATCATCACACACAATGATCATCATATACTACACAACTTCACATACATTATCATATTATCTTTAGCATACTTTTACATATAATTTAGAGCATAATAATTTAGTAGTTTATTTCTTCCTTACAAGTTTTAGATTATAGTTTTCTTAGTATTTCTCTAGTGTTTTCATAGCTTTTGTTATTGGGTTGGACAATTGTTCTTTTCTTTATTTCTTACATAATCGTATTCCAATTACGGTAATTCTCTATCCTTGATTTACTTATGCAATTTTAATCATCATGAACTATAATCTCACTAGTATCATTCACATATTATTATTGTGGTTAAGAAATCAATGTAAAAGCAATCTAGTTGAAACTAAAATATCGACTATTATGCCATCTTATAATTTACCTAATCATATAATCCTAAAGATTGTCATTAGAATCATTATTAATATAATCACCATAATCACTTTAGTATTTATATTTCATAGTCTAATTTCATACATCTTTTTCTTATTAATTTACTTAATCACATAATCACATAAATTAGATTAATTCTAATATTGTAAAATTATCATTGTGTAAATAAAATAAATAGAGTTGTAATATTGAAATGATTCACGAGTTAAATGAATTAAAAGAAGAGTAGATACCATCTGAACCATCTAGTTGTTTCTTCCATTGGTCGTGTCAAATTCTATAACTACGTTTAATGGCCATAAACAATTGTTTGTATTAGTCAATTTCTATCTTTATAACGAGAGTTGGGATGGGAAATAGGACTACCAATAGGGGTTTAGTGACCTAACCATCCTGAAAGGACGTTAGGACCCACTAAAAGGTCGGTACGAATCCGAAAGGAATATACCGCTACAAGGCCTAGACAATCATAGTAATTCTAATGTTGGTGTCAATGAAACTTTTAATTAGTTTTACATGTATTTCTCTTTCACTATATCAACTTGATTAGTTAGTTTATCTTACCGTATTAGATAGTTTATTTTGTTATTATCTAGCTAGTTTACTTTATCGTCTTTCTATTCTCGTTCTTAGATAGTTTACTTTATTATTATTGTCTAGTTTATTAGTTTAGTTAGTTAGGTTTTCAATATTGTCATTTAAATATCGTTTTTAGTTAGAATTTAGTTGTTGTTATTCGGATCAGAGGGTTTCCCCGATCGGGTATGTGACAACCCGATCGGGTAAGTCTTCTGTTCTGAGTTTTTTATTTGCAATTTACATATTTGTCATTTACATATCGTCATTTATATACTTGTCATTTTATTTTATATTAATAGTTTAGATAACCACCTCAAATGACTCGAACTTAAATGAAAATCAATCCATAGCAATTCATAGTTAACACGTACTCCCTAAGGATCGACAACCTACTTCCCAAATTACATTCCATATGTTGTTAGCCTAAGTGCGGGTAATTATTTTTGTATCGGGACCGCGACATAACCTGACCAAATTTTGGCGCCGCTGCCGGGGAGCACGGTTTTGTTTATCTATGTATTGTTGGTTTTTATTTATCAATTCTATCATTTTTTAGGTGCAACCGTACCTAAATCGTTTCTACCTTTCTCTTTTGTGTTTTTCTTGTAGGTAGACAAAAATGGTACTAACAAGGGAAGATCCAAGGTACCGGGTTTTTGAGCTCGCTAGTGGGATCCTAAGGGTCCATTTGACTTTGATTGCTCTCATCGAGGGTAACCAATTTAGTGGAAAACCAAACGAAAACCCGTCACACCACCTCCAAACCTTTTGTGAGTTGTGTCAAACCTTTGTGAGGGAGGGAATCACCCAAAACAAAAATAGAGAAACCCTTTTTCCCTTATCACTAAAGGGAGAAGCTAAATGGTGGTTCACCCGTCGTTTAAAGGAAGCCACAAGGCCTATGGAGTGGGAAGAGATTGTCATCGCTTTTCACCGTAGTTTTAGAACCAATTTGTCAAACCTATCAACTAAATCACAAAATGAAAGAGGGGGAGGTTCCCAAACCAATGGGGGAGAGCGAAAGAAGAGTCGAGTGGAAACTTCAAATGATGTTGACACTACAATTTCCTTAGCCTGTCCCGTTCAACCAAAAGAAACCACCCCAAAGAGCAATTTTTATCACCCTAGAGTTTTCAACCCATTTACCTCAATAACAACACCATGTGAACTTTGTGGGGGAATAGGACATGTACCTCAACGATGTGGGAACAAACTCACACCCTTAACCCCTTTTCACCCACAAATTTATCAAGCCCAATCCACTCATACACCACAATACCCACCTTTTCAAAACGGTCTAATAGATGTCAAGTTAAGGGAGGTAACCCGAACCCAACATAACATGAGCTCTTACTTCCTTTCTAGCCTAAACTCACTTAAATCAACCATTTTATCTCTCCAAAAGAGAGTAGAGGAGTTGACCCCGTCGTGTTCTAGTCAAAACACCCAAGGGAGTGAAGTACCATCGATTGTCACAATTGATATGATTAGTGATAAACCTTGTAATCATCCTCTTGGGAATGAAAAGAGTAAGGAGCTTATCTTTAGGTTACCCCATGAACTTTCCAACAATCCAACACGAGCCAAACCAACCAAAGTCCCTACACATGAGGAGACATCCCGTCTCGAAGCCTTGATCATGAATTTGATAAAAGCTCAAGGGATATTAGAAGAAAGAGTTGTTCAAACGACAAAGGCAAATGATGAAGCTTTCTCAAGGTTGGAGGCACGTATTGATAAAACATCTAGGCAAAAAAAAGCAACCAAGAACTCCAAGGAACCTACCCTTGAAGAAGGGAAGATTCTCATTCCTTCAAAACTTAAGGACCCAGGTTGTTTCAACATTTCTTTCACAATGTGTTTTCAAAAGGTCAAAGGTGCATTGTGTGATCTAGGGGCCGCTATTAGCGTCATGCCTTTTGATTTCTATCATGACCATTGCCCCATACAAATGAAATTCACAAGTACTAGTCTTCAACTAGCCGACGGATCTATGCATACTCCTGCAGGAATTGTGGAAGATGTCCCAATACGGATTGGGTACTTCCTCGTTCCCGTCGATTTCTATGTCATATATTCAAAGAAAGAAAGGAATGACTATATTATATTAGGAAGGCCCTTCCTAAACACGGTTGGAGCTTGTATAGATGTGAAAGGGGAAAAGATCACGTTTGAAATAGATGGATCGAGTGCCACCTTTGACAAAAAGGGGAATGTGTTGAGCGTTGGAGATGGCGACCTCGAGGCTTTCAAGGCTGCGGAGGCATGATTAGAATGAGATTGCCATGGGTGTTGGCAAAAAGGTAAATGTGGAAATTCAAGGACAAATCCAGCTGCAAGGAGCTCAAATCCCTTCATAAGGCTTAAGGAGGGATAGCAAAACATAGTCTAGCATGACTCAAAAATGCGCTTGTCGGGAGGCAACCCGTCTTCTTCTTTTCTTTTTCTTCATGCATTTTCTCTCTTTTACTTATTAGACAATGATTTTAATTTGGAATATTTTATTTGGACTCTATTTTTGGATTTTGTGTTGTAATAGTTAGGAACATTTTCTTCGTTTCACTTGTTATTATGCATGTTTCGTATATAGTTTTTCGTACTTAGAATAGAAGGACCTATTGAGACAAGAAGGAGCTATCCTTGGCCCATGTTGTCAAGATCACTGAGGTTAGTAAATATGTTCAAGGACATAGCCCAAAGGTAAGAGCAAGTGGCAAAGAAAAAAGAAACAAAAATCGGATCATCAAACTTACCCGATCGGAATGCTGTATACCCGATCGGGTATATTGCATGTTTCGTGTTTTACTCTATTTTCTTCTATAAAACCCATTTGCTACCCTTTGCTTGCTGCCTTATACCCGTGTTCTTCAATTTCAAAGCTCAAAATTCTCTCAAAACCTTCAATTCTTAGTCTATTCTTACAAAATTTGTTCCTATAGTTCATCAAGGGAAATTTCTAAGCATCATCAAGTAAGTTATTTCTACTTTAGTTACTTCAATCTCTCTATATTTTTCAGAAATCCAACATGAACAAACCCTAACTCAAATTTGGGGGTTCTTAATTTTGATTGCAAAACTTGTTTAAATTGGATTTCTAATGATTCTTACATGCTATAGAGTGAATTCTAGTGATTAATTAGGATGATTACTATGATTTGGATGCTCATATGCTAATTGGGATACTCATCTTTACTATATAAGAACTTTTGCTTAAGTGGTAGTATGATGCTTGAATTCATGCTTTATACTATGAACTTATGATCTTGTCATTTAGCATTAGTATCCTTAGGTAGTAGCCAAACTCATGATTCAAGTATATGTTCCTCACCTAATTGACATATTGTTATGCTTAATCTCATCCATTTGTGCTCAAAAGATAGCATGACAATGTTTCACTATGGTCACTATACTTGAATTTGTGCTTAAAGCTTAGTATTATAACACTAATGCTATCCACTTGTGTTTATGAATAAAGTGTTTTAATGCTAGTTATTTGTAGAAAATGGCACCTACATTAAGGAAATCAAAGAGGGCAAGAACCTCCACTCAAGGAGAGAGTAGTAGAGCACAAGAGGAAGATATAGAAATGCTTGAAGCGAATGAACAACCCGAAAATCAAGGGGATGCTATGCATGATCCTAACTTTCCGGGTGTAGAATTTAGCTCCAATGAGCAATGGCAAAAATGGTGCGTTCTTAAAAGCAAAGGTATGAGGGCTACCAAGTTCCTCAATGTTTCTTCTTTAAGGCATATGAAACTTCTTGAGCATGTTAAAGTGTTATTTAGGGGTCTAGGTATGAATGTTAGCATGAACTTTAGCTATGAGACCTACCCTCAATTAACCCTTGAATTTTTGAGCTCTTTTGAGTTACATCGGTCTAGAAATAGAAACACTATGCCTCAAGTTCGGTTTCGCTTGTTTAATGATAATTATAATATGAACTTAGAGACTTTTGCTAGATATTTTGGTCTCACCACTGAAAATATTGTTACCTCACCTCCGGAAGGTTTTGATGTTAGCCTGCTTTGGAGTGCTATTTCCACTTACCCTGTCCCTCGTTTGGATCATGTCCCACACCAACATATACATCATCCCGCCATTAGAATCTGGCAAAGATTCATGGGATGGACCTTTTTGGGTCGTGCTGAACCTCATTTGGTGAGACGAGTAGAGTTAGAAATGTTAGGAGGATTTTTAAATGAGGATGGTGATGAACCGTGGTCTGTTAGTATACCGTATCATTTTGCTGTTCAGTTGACCAAAGCTATTAATCCTAAGAACACTGCCATTTTCTATGGAGGTCTTATCACTCACCTTGCTATACGAGTTTGTGGCTTTAACCAAGCCACCATCGACCTTCAGGCATTGACTACATCTCCCACCGAGATGGGAAATGGGTTGGATTATGATTACTTTGTTCAGCTCAACTGGTTTCGTGCTTCTCACCCCCATATGATTTGGAGGATTGCTGGCCGTGACTCGGTCAAGTTGACCGCCGAGGTAGAGCAAATTCCATTTCTTCGGCATCGACCTCCACTTCAAGAGGGTGAGGCTATCTTACCCCGACCTACTTACTAACTTCCTGTGGGGGATATTACCCACATTGACCCCCATGTTCAACTTAGATCCCGCCGCCCTGAGGTAGGATCATCCTCTCACTCGACCTATGCTGAGGGCGATGTGACCGCCATGTTTGAAGCCCTAACCTTGTTCGTTAATAGAATTCAGTCCGACCAGCAGCTTGCTTTGCACCCCATCTATGACCACTTTGCTAGGCAAGGTGTGATTAGACCTGAGGGCCCCCACCCATCTTTTTATACTTGACCCGGGGGGGGGGGGTATGGTACTACTTATGCTGCAGGTGTGCCGCGAGCTGGACCGGATTACTGTGGAACCGACTATGGCGTTGAGAGTTTTGGGGGATATAGAGGTGATTTTGGAGATCACCAAGTAGAGGAGTACCAGTCCTTAGGAGCCAGCAACCCAACCGGGATCATTGCTTCTCGTGGTAGCTATTATTCTGCAGATGATACCTACTACGTAGATGCTTCTGGATCTGCATCCGACCCACCTCCTTCTGAGAGGAGAGGCCGTAGCTGGTAGCCTTTGTGATTTGATGATGAGCTCCCCTTGTTTATAACTAGCTTGGGGGAGGCTAGACATTTTGTAAGAATTTTCTTTCTTTCCGTTCTTTCTTTTGCATTTTTCGTTTTATTTTAGCCCTTTTCCCATTAGAATTTCATATCGTTTTTCTGTTCCATGTGCTATCAACCGTCATTCGGTTTGTTTCTATTATAATTGCCTGCACATTGAGGACAATGTGAAGTTTTAGCTTGGGGGAGGATTTGCATTTAGGAACTACATTTAGGATTGCATTAAGATTTTTAGTTTTCTTTTTAGTTTCTTTTCTTTTAATTTTCTTAGTTTCTTTTTAGTTTTTATAAAAAAAAAAATCGAAAAACTCAAAACACAAAAAGAAAAGATCATTTCCATCTTACATTTCTCATTTTATAGTTTTTATAAGCTGATGTTTCGTTTTATTATGAGGAATTATGCATTCATGGAGATGTCTTGTACACAGTAGGTAGGAAATTGCATTTGGACTTAATTAAGCTTGATCTTGACTTTGGCAAGCTACTCATATTGTAAGGTAGAGCCTCCAGTGGTCGGTACATCTGAACCCGATCCCAGTTTAGGAGTGAGTAGTTTCTCCTTATAGTCTGTGTTACATCAAAACGCATAAGTATGGTTTTTATACCATTTTCTATAAGTATTACTGTCATGATCTACATCTTGAAGCCATTCAATCTCTTGTTCACCTTTCGCAAAAACACCCTTCTCTCTCTAGCTACATTATAATTTTGCCTACCCTTGTTGAGCTAGTAACCAACTAGATGTGTAGGGGTGTTCTGTGCTTTTGCGATGTTCCATTTGTCTCGAGATTGCTGGTTCCCGGGTTTTGATGTGAAAGAGAAAAAGAAAAAAAAAGGGGAGCATTGAAAGAACGATGAAAAATGAAAAATGAAATTGAAAGCTCAAAAGGAAAAAAAAAAAATAAAAGAAAAGAGGAAAAACGCTTCCATGAAATGAAAAGAAAGAAAATTATGGGAAGTCGTAATTTGGTTTGTCATGTTTAATAAGCCAATATGCTGCTTTTGGCTTTGACTTTTGTTGATGGAAATTGGTATGATTTGGATTGAGTATCCACTACACATTTGGTTATTACTAGCTTGACTTTAAGCTCCACATGACCAAAATCGTTTGTCCACTTTCTTACCCAAATTTCCCAAGCCTCTTCTTTACTTTACTAGTGCTTCTTACATTTTATTTTGATCATGATTAGTTTTACTTAATGATTTTGGATTGTCTACCATACTAGACTGCGGGCACATTCTTATAAGTTGTAGATAAGTGAGTGTCAGTTCAAATTTGAACCAATATTTCCTATTTTACAAAAATTTGAGTGATGAGTGTACCGTGAGAGTCCATTGTCAAAAAGATCATGCAAGAGCTGAAAAGGTCCAAAGAATATTTTCTATGCTGCGCCGTTATGTAAATCTCAACCATGATCCGCATTTTACTTCGCCCTTGTTGCTGTAGGCTTATGATTCATCTACTTATTAAGAGCTTACTTTTTGAGACATTTACGATAGATTGATCATTGTTAGCTACCCTTGTCCTAGTTATGATTGTTATATTTGCTTGAGGACAAGCAAGGGTTTAGCTTAGGGGAGTTTGATAAGTGATATTTTGTTCTGATTTATCCCCCGTTTTAGCTCGATTTCTGTACGATTTATGCACTTTGTTAAGTGATTAACGAGCTAATATTGCTATTCTAGTTGTTTTGCGTGTTTTGACTCGTTTTATAGGAAATGAAGCGGCTTTGCTATATTTTCCTACTTTATGGAGCAAAGACACTAGGATACGAGTTTTCAAGGAATTGATGATAGCCAGTTCACGATTTGATTACGATTCCGCTACATCCTTCCTCGAATGAACTCAATTTGGATTTTGGCTTTGAACTTTAAAAAGGAAATATCAACCCAAGTCAAGAGAAGATCAGCCCAAGCCCAATTCCGTATTGCATTGACCAAGGCATAGGATTCCGTGCCTAATATGAAAAGACGGAAAATCCATCTTACACATAAACCCGATCGGATTACCAAATACCCGATCGGGTATGTCTGCAAGTGGACGTTACTTAGCTCTTCTTCAAACCGAGCTTAAATGAGTACATTAATGCTTTGACTAGGGTACATATTTGGACGAGGGATCAGCAGCCATGCAGCCCTATAAAAGCCAATGATCATCACACACAATGATCATCATATACTACACAACTTCACATACATTATCATATTTTCTTTAGCATACTTTTACATATAATTTAGAGCATAATAATTTAGTAATTTATTTCTTCCTTACAAGTTTTAGATTATAGTTTTCTTAGTATTTCTCTAGTGTTTTCATAGCTTTTGTTATTGGGTTGGACAATTGTTCTTTGCTTTATTTCTTACATAATCGTATTCCAATTACGGTAATTCTCTATCATTGATTTACTTATACAATTTTAATCATCATGAACTATAATCTCACTAGTATCATTCACATATTATTATTGTGGTTAAGAAATCAATGTAAAAGCAATCTAGTTGAAACTAAAATATCGACTATTATGCCATCTTATAATTTACCTAATCATATAATCCTAAAGATTGTCATTAGAATCATTATTAATATAATCACCATAATCACTTTAGTATTTATATTTCATAGTCTAATTTCATACATCTTTTTCTTATTAATTTACTTAATCACATAATCACATAAATTAGATTAATTCTAATATTGTAAAATTATCATTGTGTAAATAAAATAAATAGAGTTGTAATATTGAAATGATTCACGAGTTAAATGAATTAAAAGAAGAGTAGATACCATCTGAACCATCTAGTTGTTTCTTCCATTGGTCGTGTCAAATTCTATAACTACGTTTAATGGCCATAAACAATTGTTTGTAATAGTCAATTTCTATCTTTATAACGAGAGTTGGGATGAGAATTAGGACTACCAATAGGGGTTTAGTGACCTAACCATGCTGAAAGGACGTTAGGACCCACTAAAAGGTCGGTACGAATCCGAAAGGAATATACTGCTACAAGGCCTAGACAATCATAGTAATTCTAATGTTGGTGTCAATGAAACCTTTAATTAGTTTTACATTTATTTCTCTTTCACTATATCAACTTGATTAGTTAGTTTATCTTACCGTATTAGATAGTTTATTTTGTTATTATCTAGCTAGTTTACTTTATCGTCTTTCTATTCTCGTTCTTAGATAGTTTACTTTATTATTATTGTCTAGTTTATTAGTTTAGTTAGTTAGGTTTTCAATATTGTCATTTAAATATCGTTTTTAGTTAGAATTTAGTTGTTGTTTTTCGGATCAGAGGGTTTCCCCAATCGGGTATGTGACAAGCCGATCGGGTAAGTCTTCTGTTCTGAGTTTTTCATTTGCAATTTACATATTTGTCATTTACATATCGTCATTTATATACTTGTCATTTTATTTTATATTAATAGTTTAGATAACCACCTCAAATGACTCGAACTTAAATGAAAATCAATCCATAGCAATTCATAGTTAACACGTACTCCCTGAGGATCGACACCCTACTTCCCTAATTACATTCCTTATGTTGTTAGCCTAAGTGCGGGTAATTATTTTTGTATCGGGACCGCGGCATAACCCGACCAATCCCATGCAAAACTCACTCACTAAGACTAGCACAAGTGAATGAGTCAAGCTTAGGCCAACAAACTAAGACTAGCACAAGTTTGTTAAAGAGTTTTGATAAGTGTTAATTTGATATGGTTTATCCACTTTAAGAAGTGGTTTTATGAGCTAATCTCTCCTTTGCAGTATTTCTCGTGCTTTAATGTCATTTGTAGGAATTGAGTCGTTTCTATTTCAAATCCCTTCATTTGAAGGAAATATGAGCAAGGAGAAGCTAAGAAGGACGATTACGTGAGGTTAAGATGGCATGCTATAAAGATCTAGAGGTTCCGAGTTAAAGGGAACAAGTTTCAAGTCATTCCGAGCTCATATGCACAAGTTGCGACGGTTTTGCTATTCGTCAACGAAAGTCGTCTCAAACCTCATGCTCCGACCCTTAACCCTTGGGGACATTATCAGGCTCAAATAGGGGAGGAAATGAGGCCCAAGAGGTGTTAGTTACGTCCCCGTTCGAATCTAAAGTCAATGGAGTCAAGGTAGATCAAGTCACGTACCAAGGGAAGATCAAACGAAAGTCAATGTTCTGAACAGACAACATCCCCGATCGGGGATCCAAAAACCCGATCGGGTTTATTAGATTCTACGCATCTTCTCTTCATCTACCTCTCTTTTATGCAAGGCTTAATGGCTTATTTAATGGGCATGAATCCGGACGCATTTGGGCAGCCTCTCAACCCTATAAATAGCCTATGCATCACACACAAATAACATGTACAAAAACCCTAGCCTCCACACAACATTAGATTAGATTAGTTTTTCTTCTTTCTCTCATCTTTCTTAGTTTTAGTTTAGTTTTAAATTTCTCTAGTTTAGTTTAGTTCTAAGTTTTCTTCAATTGTAATTGTTCTACTTGTAATTGGAATTCTAGTTTCCGGGTTTGCATTTTCCTATTCAAGTTCCTATTCCATTTCAATCTTTGCTCATCCTTTCCGGTAATCCTTATTCTTGTTTTTACATTATAGTTTCATTTTCTTTTAGTATTTCCTTTATCATGTCTACCATTTTTAGCTTTATAATCTTAGTTTGTAACACCCGCAATTGTACCCTATTTTTATAGTAAAAATATTTTACGGATACTTTTCAGCGAAATTTAGTTTTAGTTTAGAATTAAATTTCCCGTGTCGAATTTAGAATTTCCGAGTTCGTATTTGGATTTTACGCGAGATTTCAAGTGAATCACGTCTTAAGACGTCTTTGACTTTTCTTGACTTTTTCCACTTACTCCACTCATACTCCCTCATAAACCCTAACTTCCGCACAACTCAATCAACTTCTTCCTCACAAAGAAAACCCCAAAACCTAGCTTCCATTTTTGATCCGTCTTAGAATCGTCATAACTCTTTCATTTCTCGCTCAAATTGACGTAAGTTTGTCTTATTCTTCCCCTCTCATCTTCCTCTATCCGTATTAGTAATAAAATTACCGTCTTTCTCGCTTTTTAAATTATCCGTCTTTCTCAAGGTGAATTATATTCATCTTTTATTAACTATTTGTAGGTGGTGACCTCCAAGATCCCGACAAAGACTACTTCTTGATTGAAGAGGACCTTGACGAGTAAAGACGCAAAAAGGTAACGGTGAAGGGTTACTCGATATCATTTACGTGTTTTATGTGTTTTCTATGTTAGTAATCGTATTTAGAATAGGATTAGTAATCATAGGAATCGTGTTGTTGATGATGGTTGTTGTTAGTTGTTAATTGATATGAGAATTGATGGTTTGTGATGGTAAATGAGGATTTTTGTTGTTGATAACATGTTGGGATTTGTTCGTGCCTGAGTCCAGCGAAGGATGCTGGCAGCGTCCATGGACGCTAGCAGCGTCGGGGGACGCTGGCAACGTCGTGGGACGCTGGCAACGTTACTCGCTGCCAGTTTTCCCAAGTCGACTGCAGTTTTCCTCCACTGACCCCTTTTCGTAAAATTATCATATCTCCTTCGTTACTTGCTTGTTTTGGGCTTGTGACATCCCGTTGAAACCGTAAGAGGATAAGCTATCACCTCCATTTAGAATGTCTGCATTTAAATGTCTAGAACTCAAGTTATGACCGTTTGAAGTGGACCCTTGTTTTAGTTGGTTTCCAAACAACGTTGTTTTGGTGAGGGGATCTATGTTTCTTATTTATTATGCTTCATAAACTTGTTCTAATGCTTATGTATCATGTATTGATTCATTTTTATCATATTTAAATTTATATAATTCCCTATTCTCATGTTTTGTGACGGTTTTTGGTATGTCCCACTTTGAGTCGTTTTTTACAAATGTTACGGTTTGAGCATTAATTTCCTATGTGCTTTGTACTCTCATTCCCTTGGCTACCTCCACGTTCGTAAGGCTGGAATGTCGGAACGGGGATGTATCCTTACTGCTTAATTGCATGTGTTAGTGGGCATACGACGACGTTATTGAGAGGCGAACGCATTGCGTTGATCGACCCGGCCGTCAAATGTTGTGTACTTGCGAGGTGGTGTTATTTGCATGTAGCGTACCGCTTGTTGTGAGGCTTGTGCTCTTTTCCGCCTCTTTCGTGAATGTCGACCGAATTTGGGGTACTCGGCGTCTATGATTGACCGAGTCTTGGATGCGAAATGTTTATCGCATGTCGAATCGGAAAACGTTATTCCGAGAGTCTGGCCAGGTTTAGACTAGGACCGTATTATTATCGTCGTCCTACCGGAGGAAATTAGTCCACATATACGAAATGTAATCGTGTATGCCTTCATGGAAATGCTTATCTCGTGGATGCCTTTTAATCATACTTGCCATGTACACGGTGCTAGTGCGTTTCATTTACCATGAGAGAGGTCGTCAATGTATTGTTGTGTTTGGATGGATGATTACATGATTGATTATTCGTGATCATTGCATGACTTGGCATGGATTGTTTGTCGAGTCTCAATCTTATCAAACTTATACCGCTAACGGTGAGATGCAAGCCCTAGTGAGCGTGTTCGGTTGCCTAAGAGTGTCTTCCCCGAGTCTATCTATAGAATGATGGTTACGGATTGTACTTCATATGCTCTTATCATTATATATTGAATTGCCTATCTATCCTTATCGTATTTCACATGTATATCTATATATGCATGCTTCTACTTTTGTATTTCCTTTTATGTACGTTTAATGTGATATGGCTGGGAGAACCCGGAGTTACTCCCCACTAACTGTGGCGTTCATGTTTTTCATGGATGAACAGGTTGCTTGATTCGGATGGCTTTTTGCTTGGTATTTTGGGTTCAGGTGTGAGCTAGCGGGCGTTGTCCCTGGATGAAACACCTCTAGACGTTATTTAGCTTGTTTGCTAATCACCTTTATTTTGATAACATTTGGAGAGACTACGCCTCTTGTTGTAGTATATTTCGTACTTTGGTTTGTAATATTTGACACTCCTCGTATACTTCTTCTTGCATGTATAAAATTTTTAAAAACATCGTATTTTCCGCTATTTAATTCACTTGCTTGTTAAGTTTTATTTCCGCATTCACGAGGGTTGTCACAGTTGGTATCAGAGCTTTATCGCTCCCGACGCACACACGTGAACCCTAAACTTAAACTACTTGACCTTGAAATAATAAATTAGAGATGGGTAGAAGTTAAGGACTTTACTGGTAGTCTATTTGTTTATGCTAATTGATAGAAGTAACTTAATTTGTTTTTGTTTCTTATGAAGATGGTTAGACCACGAGTGTTACAGAATGTTATGCTGGAAGCTTTTACTCAAGTGTTGAAGAATCAACAGGATGCGGCTATTGCTCTAGCCAACCAAGTCCCCCCTCGAAGAGAAGATAATCATCAAGGAGGCTACGCTTGGGTAGCAGGTCAAATAGCTAGGAGTAAGATTATACCTTACGGTGGCGATCCGGACCCTACCGAGTTATCGGAATGGTTCCGTGAGATGGAGAAACAGTTTGATCTATACCATGTCCGTGAAGAGGACAAGGTGAGGATCGCAAAGCACTTTCTTGTAAGGGAAGCTGATAATTGGTGGGCTATCACTAGTGCCACCGCTGTTCTTGAAGATGACTTCAATTGGGCTTGTTTCAAAGCTCTTGTGGAAGGTAGATTCTATCCTAAAGAGCTTAAGCAACAAAGGCTCAAGGAGTTTATTGACTTTAAGCAAGGTAACTTGTCAGCACAAGACTTTACTACGGAGTTCAACAAGCTTGCTCATTTTGCTCCGAGGCTTATCCGAGATGACGAGGACCGAGCGTTCTATTACCGCAACAAGCTTAGTGATGTGCTTCAAACTAAAGTGAGGAGGAATACTACTTCCTTTGGGGATTTATATGATGATGCTTTCTGGGCCGAGAATTCTATGAAGGCTATTAGGGATGAAGCTATGATGAATAAACCCTCTCCTTCTTACACTCCTAGGCCAAATGTTTATGGGAAGAGACCGTTTATTCCGTCTTCCTCTAACTCTTATGCTAACAAGAGGAGATTCAATCCTCCTTCCAATGCAAATGCAAGAGCTCCCGTTCCTTTCATTCCCCGAGCTACTTCTAATGTGGCTCATAGGCCATATGCTCCTCCTCAAGCTCAAGGTCGCTTGTGCAACCGTTGTAGACAACCATACCATCCCGGTGTGCCTTGTTCCAACCGACCTTATATTTGCTACTTTTGTCAAAAGGGTGGTCACCGTTATGAGGATTGCCCCGATCGTAAGTTGCCCCCTCCAGCTGCTAAACCTAAGGGTTCTATCTTTGTTATGAGCCGTGCCGAAGCCGATGCTCATCCGGAGATAATTACGGGTATGTTCTCAATCTTAGAGTAACCGTGTCTTATTCTTTTTTATACCGGTGCTTTAATGTCTTTTGTGTGTTCGACTTATGCTAATAAATTATCTATCGAGCCTAAATCTAGTGAGGATACTCCCATATCCTTACCTTCCGGAGATATTATCTCTTGTTCTACTCTCTATCCTAATGTCCCAATATCTATTGCGGGTTCTATCTTTCCCGCTAATCTCCTTAAGTTTTCTCTAGGAGCGTTTGATATAATTCTAGGCATTGATTGGTTAGCATTCTACCATGCTAGGTTCGGGTGTCGTGATCAAAAGATTTATTTAAAGAGTCCTTTAGAAGTTAGAATAACCTATAAGGGATCTCATCCCCGAAAAGGTGTGTCTTTGATTTCCGCTATGAAGATGGTAAGTATGGTAAGAAAAGGTCACCAAGCATACTTGTGTATTGTGACTTCTTCTACTACCTCTTTGCCAAATATTGAAGATGTGCCTATTGTTCGTGAATTTGTTGATGTATTTCCCGATGACTTACCCGGGATCCCTCCCGAGCGTGATGTTGAGTTCTCTATTGATCTTGTACCTGGTTCCGGACCCATAGCCAAAGCTCCTTACCGTATGGCTCCAACCGAGTTGAAAGAATTAAGAAAGCAGCTTGATGATATGATTGAGAAGGGTTTTATTCGACCAAGTGCCTCGCCTTGGGGTTCTCCCGTTCTTTTTGTGAAGAAGAAAGATGGTTCTATGAGGCTTTGTATTGATTATCGTGAGTTGAATCGGATTACAATCAAGAATAGGTATCCTTTACCAAGAGATGAAGATTTGTTTGATCAACTAAAGGGTGCTTCTACTTTTTCCAAGATTGATTTGAGATCCGGTTATCACCAAATTCCCGTTCGTGATGTTGATATTCCGAAGACCGCTTTTAGTACAAGGTATGGTCATTATGAGTTCAAGGTGATGCCATTTGGATTGACGAATGCTCCCGCTATTTTTATGGATCAAATGAACCGCACTTTTAGTGAGTACCTTGACAAGTGTGTGGTGGTGTTCATTGACGATATTTTTATTTTCTCCAAGTCCGAAGAAGAGCATGCTATTCATCTAAGGACTATTTTGAGTGTTCTTCGTCGTCAGAAGTGGTATGCTAAATTCTCCAAGTGCGAATTTTGGTTACCTAAGGTGTCCTTTCTTGGGCATGTGATTTCTAAAGAAGGTGTAATGGTGGATCCTTCGAAGATTGAAGCTGTGGTGGATTGGAAGAGTCCGATCGATATTAGAGAAATTCAAAGTTTTCTTGGTTTAGCTGGTTATTACCGTAGATTTGTCAAGGATTTCTCTAAACTTGCTAGACCGATGACCCAGTTGTTGAAGAAGGAAACCAAGTTCCTATGGAATGAAGCTTGTGAAGCCGCGGTTCAAGAGTTAAAGAAAAGGTTAACTACCGCTCCGGTGTTGACTTTGCCTGAAGATGGTGTAGACTTTGATGTCTATTGTGATGCTTCCAAGATGGGTTTGGGTTGTGTTCTTATGCAAAGTAGGAAAGTGGTGGCTTATGCTTCGAGACAGTTGAGAGTTCATGAAGTGAACTATCCTACTCATGATTTGGAATTGGCCGCCGTTGTTCATGCTTTGAAAGTATGGAGACATTACCTTATTGGAGTTCATTGTCGTATATTCACCGATCACAAAAGTTTGAAGTACATATTTACTCAAAAAGAGTTGAATATGAGGCAAAGAAAATGGTTGGAATTGGTGAATGATTATGATTTTGAGTTGTTGTATCATGAAGGGAAGGCTAATGTTGTTGCCGATGCTCTTAGTAGGAAAGCTTCTCATGCATTGAATGCTATGCGGGTTTTACCCGATGATCTTTGTGCCGAGTTTCGAAAGTTGAGTTGGAATTCGTGGAGCGTGGATTTGTTTATGTTGGTGCTATGACTGCCGAACCTGTTTTTCTCCGTGAGATCCGCGAAAGCCAAGTTGATGATCTTACCTACAAGTCTATTCAAGCCAAACTTCTTGAAGGTAAAGCTAAAGATTTCAAGTTTGATGATGAAGGTGTTCTTCGTTTCCATGGCCGTTTATTTGTTCCTAATGCTCTTGATTTGAGGAAGCGAGTTCTTGATGAAGCTCACCTTTCCCCTTATTCTATTCACCCCGGAGGTGATAAGATGTACAAAGACTTGAAGCTACAATTTTGGTGGCCGAACTTGAAGGGTGATGTTGTGTCTTATGTTGGAAGATGTCTTACTTGCCAACAAGTGAAGATTGAACACAAGAGGCCCGGTGGATTGCTACAACCTTTGGATATTCCACTATGGAAGTGGAAATCTATTTCTATGGATTTTGTTATGGCTTTGCCGAGGACCGTTGGAGGTAAAGATGTCGTTTGAGTTGTTGTTGATCGTTTGACCAAGTGTGCTAGATTCATTCCGATCAAAGAAACCTGGAGTTTAGATCGACTAGCGAAGGCCTATGTTGATGAGATTGTTAGATACCATGGTGTTCCCAAGGAGATTATATCCGACCGAGATCCGAGATTCTGTTCGAGATTTTGGAAGGCTTTACAAGAAGCCATGGGTAGTAAATTGTTGATGAGTACCGCATTTCATGCCGCTACCGATGGTCAGACCGAGAGGACTATTCAGACTTTAGAAGACTTGCTTAGGGCTTGTGCACTCGACTTCCAATCTAGTTGGGAAAAGAGTCTACCGTTGGTGGAGTTTTCTTACAACAACAGTTATCATGCATCGATCAAGATGGCTCCTTATGAAGCTCTTTATGGAAGGAAATGTCGGAGTCCTATATGTTGGAATCAATTGAGTGATGTTCGTGACTTAGGCCCCGATGTTCTTGTTGAAACCATTGATAATGTGAAGGTCATTCGTGATAGAATGAAAGCCGCTCAAGACCGTCAAAAGTCTTATGCCGATATCCGAAGGAGACCGTTAGAATTTGAGGTTGGTGATAAAGTATTCTTGAAAGTATCTACAATGAAGGGTGTTAAACGGTTTGGTGTTAAGGGTAAATTGAGCCCAAAATACATTGGACCCTTTGATATTGTGAAAAGGATTGGTGCCGTTGCTTACAAGTTGGATTTACCCCCGAATTTGGCTAAGGTTCATGAAGTATTCCATGTTTCTCAATTGAGAAAGTATGTTAGTGATCCAAGCCATGTCTTTCAAAAGGAAATGCCCGAGCTTGAACCGAATTTGTCCTTTGAAGAGAAGCCGATCCGCATCCTACACCGCAAGGATAAGAAGTTGAGAAGTAAGGTGGTTCCTTTAGTGAAAATCTTGTGGAGATGTGCCAATGTCGAAGAAGAGACTTGGGAGACGGAAGCTTCTATGCGTAGTAAATATCCAAGTCTATTCGATTAAGGTATCCTTCTTTCGCTCAAGTTTCGAGGGCGAAACTTTTTAAAAGGTGTGGTGATTGTAACACCCGCAATTGTACCCTATTTTTATAGTAAAAATATTTTACGGATACTTTTCAGCGAAATTTAGTTTTAGTTTAGAATTAAATTTCCCGTGTCGAATTTAGAATTTCCGAGTTCGTATTTGGATTTTACGCGAGATTGCAAGTGAATCACGTCTTAAGACGTCTTTGACTTTTCTTGACTTTTTCCACTTACTCCACTCATACTCCCTCATAAACCCTAACTTCCTCACAACTCAATCACCTTCTTCCTCACAAAGAAAACCCCAAAACCTATCTTCCATTTTTGATCCGTCTTAGAATCGTCATAACTCTTTCATTTCTCGCTCAAATTGACGTAAGTTCGTCTTATTCTTCCCCTCTCATCTTCCTCTATCCGTATTGGTAATAAAATAACCGTCTTTCTCGCTTTTTAAATTATCCGTCTTTCTCAAGGTGAATTATATTCATCTTTTATTAACTATTTGTAGGTGGTGACCTCCAAGATTCCGAAAAAGACTACTTCTTGATTGAAGAGGACCTTGACGCGGAGTGAAGACGTATAAAGGTAACGGTGAAGGGTTACTCGATATCATTTACGTGTTTTATGTGTTTTCTATGTTAGTAATCGTATTTAGAATAGGATTAGTAATCATAGGAATCGTGTTGTTGATGATGGTTGTTGTTAGTTGTAATTGATATGAGAATTGATGGTTTGTGATGGTAAATGAGGATTTTTTTTGTTGATAACATGTTGGGATTTGTTCGTGCCTGAGGCCAGCGAAGGACGCTGGCCGCGTCGTCCGGCGCTGGCAGCGTTACTCGCTGTCAGTTTTCCCAAGTCGACTGCAGTTTTCCTGCACTGACCCCTTTTCGTAGAATGATCATATCTCCTTTGTTTCTTGCTTGTTTTGGGCTTGTGACATCCCGTTGGAACCGTAAGAGGATAAGATATCACCGCCATTTCGAATTTCTGCATTTGGATGTCTAGAACTCTAGTTATTACCGTTTGAAGTGGACCCTTGTTTTAGTTGGTTTCCAAACAACGTTTTTTTGGAGAGGGGATCTATGTTTCTTATTTATTATGCTTCATAAACTTGTTCTAATGCTTAGTATCATGTATTGATTCATTTTTATCATAGTTAAATTTATATAATTCTCTATATTCATGTTTTGTGACGGTTTTTAGTATGTCCCACTTTGAGTCGTTTTTTACAAATGTTACGGTTTGAACACTAATTTCCTATGTGCTTTGTACTCTCATTCCCTTGGCTACCTCCACGTTCGTAAGGCTGGAATGTCGGAGCGGGGATGTATCCTTACTGTTTAATTGCATGTGTTAGTGGGCATACGACGACGTTGTTGGGAGGCGAACGCATTGCGTTGATCGATCCGGCCGTCAAATGTTGGGTACTTGCGAGGTGGTGTTATTTGCATGTAGCGTACCGCTTGTTGTGAGGCTTGTGCTCTTTTCCGCCTCTTTCGTGAATGTCGACCGAATTTGGGGTACTCGGCGTCTATGATTGACCGAGTCTTGGATGCGAAAAGTTTATCGCATGTCGAATTAGAAAACGTTATTCCGAGAGTCTAGCCAGGTTTAGACTAGGACCGTATTATTATCGTCGTCCTACCGGAGAAAATTAGTCCACATATACGAAATGTAATTGTGTATGCGTTCAGGGAAATGCTTATCTCGTGGATGCCTTTTAATCATACTTGCCATGTACACGGTGCTAGTGCGTTTCATTTACCGTGAGAGAGGTCGTCAATTTATTGTTGTGTTTGGATGGAAGATTACATGATTGATTATTCATGATCATTGCATGACTTGGCATGGATTGTTTGTCGAGTCTCAATCTTATCAAACTTATACCGCTAACGGTGAGATGCAAGCCCTAGTGAGCGTATTCGGTTGCCTAAGAGTGTCTTCCATGAGTCTACCTATAGCATGATGGTTACGGATTGTACTTCATATGCTCTTATCATTATATATTGAATTGCCTATCTATCCTTATCATATTTCACATGTATATATATATGCATGCTTCTACTTTTGTATTTCCTTTTATGTACGTTTAATGTGATATGGCTGGGAGAACCCGGAGTTACTCCCCACTGACTGTGGCGTTCATGTTTTTCATGGATGAACAGGTTGCTTGATTCGGATGGCTTTTTGCTTGGTATTTTGGGTTCGGGTGTGAGCTAGCGGGCGTTGTCCCTGGATGAAACACCTCTAGACGTTATTTAGCTTGTTTGCTAATCACCTTTACTTTGATAACATTTGGAGAGACTATGTCTCTTGTTGTAGTATATTTCGTACTTTGGTTTGTAATATTTGACACTCCTCGTATACTTCTTCTTGCATGTATAAAAGTTTTTAAAACATCGTATTTTCCGCTATTTAATTCACATGCTTGTTATGTTTTATTTCCGCATTCGCGAGGGTTGTCACATAGTTTCCCTTTCATTATTAATCATGCATAAGTATTCTTTGTTCTAGGGGAAGGGTTAACATTTCTAATTAATTTATAAGTATAAACTGATTCCGGTAGAATCGTTCTTTGTTGTCTCTATTTCTTGCTTGAATCCCATGATAGACTTTGTCTACCGGCCATAAACAATTGTTTGTACTTGTCAATTTCCGTCTCAAGGGCGAGAGTCGAGATGAAAATTAAAGGACTGGCAAGAATAGTTTAATGACCTAGCAAGGCTGAGAAGACGTTAGGACCCGTTAAAAAGTCGGTATGAATCCGAAAGGAATATACCATTTAAAGACTTGGACAACTATGATTTTTCTAAACCCGTAATTTACTTTGCTTTTAAATTGATTAGCATGTGAACCCCGATCCCTAGATCCTTTTATTTATTGTATTGTTATCATTTTTATTATAGCATTTATTTATTAGTGACAAACATTTTCCAATCATACAAGATAGAGTTCTAACCATAACTATTCACAAGTATCTCCCGTCTCCCCGAGATCGACCTTTTACTTCCCTAATTACATTAATTTGTTGTTAGCCTAGTTTGGGTTATTTATCTTTGATTAGGGTATGCGACAACCTTGTCAAAATTTGGCGCCGTTGCCGGGGAGCACGGTTTTGTTTATTTGTGATTAGTAGAGTTTTACCTTGTCTTTTTCTTTTTCTTTTTTTCTTTTCTTTTGTCTCGAGGAACAATTGTTCCTTGAGATTTTTATCACCTTTTCCTTGTAGTATAGTGACTCTTTTCAGGTAATAGGAATATTTTGTTTCAAAGGGATTGCTTTATTTTCTCTCAATGGCTATCTATTTCCAACCTCCACAATGCGAGAATGAGCCTTTCAATGAATACCTCGGCCGATTTTATAGCTATTATAACCATATTATCTCTCTTGGGTATACCCTTGATAAGACCTATATGAGACATGTCGTGCTTCATGGAATGCTTATTGAGTGTCGTAGCCTGGCTATGCAATTGAGTGGTGGAAGTCTTTATCAGAAGAGAGGAGAGGAACTTTGGATTTTCTTGAACTCTATGGCATCCCAATCTCGGGAAAAAACGCACAGGCGGTTGAGAATCCAAGATCAACTCAATGAAATCATGGCTCAAGTTCAAATGCTCAAAGGGCAAAAGGAAGAACCCACGTTTAAAAGAAGTAAGCCAATCAATTTTCCTTATGCTTTTTCAGCCCCCCCATGTGAGTCTAATTCTCCCCAATCATATGAATTAATAGATGACGATGATGATGTTCCAACCTTTTCTATTGAAAGTCACTCTAGTGTCGTTCCATTTGACAATTTTGAGACCCCCATTATTGATATTGACCATATGGTAGTCGAGACTTTAGACAAGGATGTTGTTAAGCCCATTTGTGACTCCAATGGAGAGTCATCAGATTTCTTTGAAAATCCTTTCGCTAAGGATATTCCAGATTTATTTGAAAATGATACTGGGTTTTGTGAACCTAGCCTTGAAATTAAGTGGGATCAACCACCCATTTTTGATTCCCACTCCTTTGATTCACCCTACCCCCAATTAGAGTCCACTAATGATATGTTGGGAACTAATTGTTTGTTCCATGATCTTAAACATTTCACTCCATCTCTCACTGACGAGTGGAGCAGTTCAGTGGTCATCTATGAAGTTTGTCATGCGTACAATGATAAGATATATCAATTCTTACCTTCAATATTTCATGCCTATATCTTGTCAATTGCTTACATATGTTTTTGTATAGCTTATGCGCAGGTATATGATCGATTTCTAAGGGCATTGACATGCTTTTTAAGGCACAAAGAATGATTTTCATTAATAAAGAGTCTAGCAAGACATTTAAATAAAGCTTCGCGGGAGGCAACCCGTGTTTTATTATATTTTTGTTATGAAATAAATTATTTTTGTTGGACAATTTAATTATGTTAATTTTTAAATAATTCATTTGGTTTTGGTTCTAATAGCTTTGACAATAAGACAATAATTTTATCTAGTATTGTAGTAGCTTGTTCATCACAGGTACTTTGGTGCTTGGGTTGTACTTTGCCCCCGTTTTCAAGCTAGCTTGGGGGAGTTGCTGCACGGTTGTATGTTTTCTTTTCTTTCTTTACCATTTTGTTGAGTCGTCCCCCATTCCTTTGTTGGTTATGTTGTCCTTCTTTGTGTTTTCTGCGCTTAAACCCGTTTCGCACATTGAGGACAATGTGTTATTCTAGCTTGGTGGAGGGATTTAGTTTGTGTCGTTGTTTATTTAGTCTAGTTGTTTATTGAATTTGAAAAATTTGAAAAATCCAAAAAAAATCAAAAAATTAAAATTTTTTAATAAAAGTTGTGTGTTTTGTCCACCCAATTGTGTTGTGCATAATGTCATTCCTCAATGCATTTCCCTTATTGTAGCTTTTTAGCCAATGTTTCACGCTTTTGACGGGATTTTGCATACATGGGGATGTCTTGTACACAGTGGGTGAGGGATTGATTTTAGACTTATTAGGCTTGATCTTGACTTTGGCAAACTACATATACGGTAAGGTAGAGCCTCTAGTGATCGGTACATCTATACCCGATCCCAATTAGGTGTGTGTAGTTTCTCCTTATGATTTGCGTCACATCAAAAACGCACAAGTATGGTTTTCATTCCATTTCTAGTGAGCATTACATTCATGATTTAAAAAGCATTTGAAGCCATTCACTTTGAATCCATTGCCTAAATTTAGCCCCTTTTCACATTGTTTCACATTTCATTAGCTACATGTAAAAATATTGCCTACCTTGTTAAGTTAGTAGCTATACCGTTTGTGTTTGGGTGCTCATTTGGGATATTGTTCAAGTTATGTCAAAGTGATCTTGATTGGACGGAATTACTGATTGTCGTGCCGAAGAAAAAGAAAAAGAAAAAAAAAAGAGTTCAAAGAAAAAAAAGAATGAGAAAAAAAATGAAAAGAAAAAGAAATGAAAAAAAAATGATGTTGAATATGAAAGAATGAAAAGAAAGAAAGAAGCATGTATTGAAAAGAAAAAAAATGGTTTATGAAAAGAAGAAGAAGTTGTGAGTGTTATTTCCATGATCCGAAATTCAAAAAGTTGGGAAATTCACTCTTGTTTTGCCATGAGTATAAGCCAATTTGCTATTTTTGGCTTAGTTTTATTTTCTTGGGAATGGTTCCGAGTTTTTATTGAGCATCCTTGCATAATTGGTATGTTGCTAGCTTGACCTTAGCTCTACATTACCATAATTCATTTGTCCACTTTGTTACCCATCTCCCATAGCCTTCTTCTTGCTTTTGGCTTCTTTCTATGCTTTTCATGATTGTTTTGACTTGTAGTTTTGGAATGTTTACCATATTAGATTGCGGGCGCATTCTCATGAGTCATAGATAGGAGAGTGCCACTCAAATATAAAATAATATTTCCTTGATTTATATAAAAATTTGAGTGTTGAGTGCACCGTGAGATTCCATTGTCAAAAGATCATGCAAGAGCCGAAAAGTCTATTTGATGTTCCTTATGCTGCGCCGTTATGTAAATCTCAACCATGTTTTGCATTTTCCCTATGCCCACGTCGTTTCGGGATGTGTTTCATTGTGCTCTATAAGCTACTTGATGGGATTTGCATTTGGTTGGATTGATTGTTGCTCGTCGCCCTTGTCCTTGTCATGTTTGTTATTGTATGCTTGCTTGAGGACAAGCAAGGGTTTAGCTTGGGGGAATTTTATAAGTGTTAATTTGTATGATTTTATCCCCTCATTTTAGCTCGATTTGATATGGTTTATCCACTTTATGAAGTGGTTTTATGAGCTAATCTCTCATTTGCAGTATTTCTCGTGCTTTAATGTCATTTGTAGGAATTGAGTCGTTTCTACTTCAAATCCCGTCATTTGAAGGAAATATGAGCAAGGAGAAGCTAAGAAGGACGATTACGTGAGGTTAAGATGGCATGCTATAAAGATCTAGAGGTTCCGAGTCAAAGGGAACAAGTTTCAAGTCATTCTGAGCTCATATGCACAAGTTGCGACGATTTTGCTATTCGTCGACGAAAGTTACGTCCCCGTTCGGATCTAAAGTCAATGGGGTCAAGACAAATCAAGTCATATGCAAGGGGAGATGAAACAAAAGTCAAAGCAGCAAGAACACAATATACCCGATCGGGTATGTGGTGAACCCGATCGGGTATGTTTGCTGATCCGAGCTTTTGCTTCGACTTCCTCCTTTTTGTCCTATGTGATGAATGCATGACCCCTCCCCCACGAAACCTACTGCTATATAAGAGAGCCTCATCACACAATTCTCAACACACCTCCCTACACATGTACAAACCCTAGCCTCCACACAACATTAGATTAGATTAGTTTTTCTTCTTTCTCTCATCTTTCTTAGTTTTAGTTTAGTTTTAGTTTTCTCTAGTCTAGTTTAGTTTTAAGTTTCCTTCAATGGTAATTGTTCTACTTGTAATTGGAATTCTAGTTTCCGGGTTTGCATTTTCCTATTCAAGTTCCTATTCCATTTCAATCTTTGCTCATCCTTTCCGGTAATCCTTATTCTTGTTTTTACATTATAGTTTCATTTTCTTTCAGTATTTCCTTCATCATGTTTATCATTCTTAGTTTTATAATCTTAGTTTCCCTTTCATTGTTAATCATGCGTAAGTAATCTTTGTTCTAGGGGAAGGGTTAACATTTCTAATTAATTTATAAGTATAAATTGATTCCGGTAGAATCGTTCTTTGTTATCTCTATTTCTTGCTTGAATCCCGTGATAGACTTTGTTTAATGGCCATAAACAATTGTTTGTACTTGTCAATTTCCGTCTCAAGGGCGAGAGTCGAGATGAAAATTAAAGGACTGGCAAGAATAGTTTAATGACCTAGCAAGGCTGAAAAGACGTTAGGACCCGTTAAAAAGTCGGTATGAATCCGGAAGGAATATACCATTTAAAGACTTGGACAACTATGATTTTTCTAAACTCGTAATCAACTTTGCTTTTAAATTGATTAGCATGTGAACCCCGTTCCCTAGATCCTTTTCTTTATTGTATTGTTATCATTTTTATTATAGCATTTATTAATTAGTGACAAACATTTGCCAATCGTACAAGATAGAGCTCTAACCATAAATATTCACAAGTATCTCCCGTCTCCCCGAGATCGACCCCTTACTTCCCTAATTACATTAATTTGTTGTTAGCCTAGTTTGGGTTATTTATCTTTGACCAGGGCTTGCGACAGGCCCGATCAATCTTTCAAGTATTTGGGGCAATTGCGTTTCCAATGCCCTTTGCCATTACAATAATAGCAATCCGCCTCCGCGTGTTTGTTGACTTTGGGTTTGGGCTTATAAAAGACCTTGCCCTTTCCCTTGCCGATTTTCTTGAAAAGAGTCTTACCCTTTCCTTTGTCCTTTTTCACCCCAAGGTTCATGTTCTTCATTTTCATTGAAAGGACGTCCTTGGGTTCTCTCCCACTAGCCTCCATGTCCCTCTCCGCTTGGGTGAGGAGTGCATGGAGTTCATGGAAACTTTTTTCCATGCCATTCATGTTATAGTTAACCCTAAATTGGGTGAACTTTGGTGTGAGTGAGTGAAGGATTTTACCCACCACTAATTGCTTCGGAATTTTGCACCCTAGACGCTCTAAGGTGTCGGCGTGCTCAACCATTTAAGCACGTGTAGGCCAACTTTTTGGCCCCTTTGAAGCTTAGTGTCAAAGAATTTCGTAGCCGCCTCATATTGGAGAATTTGAGGGGCTTGCGAAAACATCGACATTATCCTCGTGAATATCGCATATGCATTGAGAGAGATCAATTGGAGTTTGAGTTTGGGTGAGATTGACCAAATCAAGACATTCTTGACGTCATTAGCAACCTTCAAATAAAGGTCATATTCGGCCGAAACCACCGCGGACGATCTAGGCGCGGGTTCGGTGGGGGGGCTCTTCGACCAAGTAGCGAAGCACGTTATCGGATATCGCGGCGCTCTTGATCGTCGACTCCCATTCAACGAAGTTACTACCGTCATCTTTTAGGACACACTTGTCCATGACGGATCTCAACCATGAGTCCTTACCCAAGGTTGCGTTGTTTGATGAAGTTGACATTGTGCGAATATGGTTACTACAACAAAAAGAAATATATAAACATTCATTGTTAATTTACTTGAAAAACATTTTAACAAGTTTAGAATTTATATAATGACCTCTCACTAAATTATATAAGTGATTCCAAGACCCATCTTTAAATAAAAAATAGTCATCGTATGCTACCTTTATCTAGAAATGGTAAGTCATTACTTGACTAATTCTGCCCTTAGAACTCTTGGTTGACGGATTAAAACTAAATCCATCTCCTAGTCCCAAGATAACGCTTATCTCGTTGAGTCCAATCCAATTTTAGCTTGTGATCGTATCACCCTACTTACCCGAGGTAAAAAGGGACCCACGAGCGTGGTAGCCCTTATAAACACGGGATTCATAGGTGTTACTAATTGGTAAGGCTAATCTCAATTTTTAAATATGTGAGAGATCTTGTCAATGTAGTTATTAATTCCCTATAAGTGAACTAAGTCGGTGAATTGTGAATAACGTTGAATTGACAATAACGGTAAATAAAATGCATGTGTGACGATTTTGGCATGAGCGGAAATAAAGCAAGCAACCAAGCAACGATAAAATCCTAGTATGGCCACCTAGCTAATCAAATTAACTAGATAATTACAAATTCGGAAACCAACTCCTTGGTCCCTTGCCTCTTCACTTGGAACGCCTTCCAAAAATGGCACCGTCTTGAGGGAGTCACCTGTCTTCATAAAAATAATTACAAATATAAAAATATACAAATTCCTATTATACATTTATTCTATAAAAATGAAATTATTAATTATTACAAACCGGCGATACGAGATCGCAATAAAAATTACAACCAAACCGTTTTTCCCTTACATTACGGGTAATAACGATTAAAAAGAACTAGGCCATACTAGGTACAAAATTTGCATAAATTATAAAATAAATGACATTCATTCATTCAACCATAAATAAAATAAATTGCTGCAAAATTCATGCCAAAATCGCCCTAAACACATTCATGCTCATTGTAGCTCGATTTTACGGGATTTATTGACTTTTAACCATTAAAAATCAATATCAACATTTAAATATCATTTAAATTCAAACTAATTAAATAAACGGTTTTAGAACTCAAAATTAGTCCCTACTAATTGTTTTGTCATTAATTAGATCGGTTTGATTTCATTTACTTAATATAACAGTTTAATCATAACAATTATGAAATAAACCCAAAATAAAATATAAACATCATAAAAATTTGAAACCAAAAAATTTTTACATTCTGGAACATTTCCAGAAACTCCAAAAATAATAACATTTGCTCAAAAAATTTAAATTAATTTTATGAACAAATAACTTTGTATTTAATGGTTTTATCAAATAAAAATCATCAAATATAGTAAAACAGTGAAAACAATTATGAAATTTCACCAAGATGATCAACATCAGAATGTAAAATGTACCAAACTTTTTCATGACCAGAAAAGGACGTTTCAATTTTATGAACATTATAATCTCATATTATCGACTTTTATCGTATAAAAATCAATAAACATGAAATACTTAATTAAAAGTCACGAAAGTTTACATAAAATATGTAAGATATGCATGTGAGATCATATTAAAAAATTTCATGGCCAGAATCAACATGAAACTATTTTTAGTTAACTTTTAACTCATAAAATGCATGTTAACTCGGTTTAAAAGCCAAAAAACAAAATAAATAGCAAATTAATCCCTAAAATCACGAAATTTGACCAAAAACATTTTGAAGTCAGCAGGTATACATGCACCAAATAGTTTCGTCAGAATCATATTTTAATGCAAATTTTTGATTTATTAGTTATCTTATAACTTTAATAAAAATTGTCCAAAATGAACATGCATGCTACAAGCTAGCTCTAATACCACATGAAAGTCCATAGACCTTAATTAGAATCCTCTAATTAGTTACTAAATTAGATGAACAAGACATTTAAATAAAAGAAGAAATTTCCTCACATTGAAATGGAAATTTAAATGGGCACAACAAGAACTCCTTGTTGTTCTTGAGCTATAAATATGGATGAACAAGAGCAATCTCCAAATTAGAAGACCTCCTTCAAGTTGCACCAAGATGATACCAAATAATCTACCCTTATTATTAACTAGATAATAAGATAGATATTATGCTACTAATATTAGTATATATTACTACACTAGTAATACTTAGAAAATATTAGTATTATGAGAGTTTAGTGAGAGGTTGATGTTTTAGAGAGATGTAGAAGGAAAAACAAGAATCAATTAGAGAAATAAAATGAACAACAAAATGGCCTATTTATAAGCACATGGCCGGCCCTCTACAAGCATTTGTAGATGATTTTTGTTCTTATTTTATTCTCATGCAAGGTGGTGAAGTGTAGTATTAGTTGAAATGATTTTGGTGTACTATTCATGTCATAATCACATGTGACTTGTGAGCATGAACAAAAGTAACCATCATCACCTTACCACTACTACTTGACCGGTCCCTAGTGACCCACAAATACTTATTAATAATATGCTTAATTATCTTGTATAATTAAGTGTTAATTTGATCATATAACAATTATATGACACAAATAAATAAATAATATGTACTTAACATTTTAAGAAATATTTTACCATTATATCAATACATAATGTGTCCCACAATGCTTAGTTAATTTATTTTACAACTCCTTTTAAATATAATTAACTAATTACCTCTATCTCAAAACCTCAACTAATTTAGTAATTTAACGATTAATTACTAAGTTAGATCTTATTTAATCATATTAAAATAAGATATAAATTTATTAGTCAGTTATCGCATAATTGAAAAATAAACTTAATCGAATTTGAGTTCTTAACTCAATTTCTAACCATTAACTCTCGTACATATCAAATATATGTAATGGACTAATCAACTGTATCATATACAAATAATTAGTTACTATTTGGATTTCATCCTATAGGTGTGACCGAAAGAGATCAGTTGATCACCGCCGTCAAACGATAATAACGTCAAACTCTAGTCAGACAACCGTTATTGATTTACGTTAATCAACTGACTAATCATATATATATATATAGTCAATAAATATCCCAATTATATTCCTTAATGAGATTTATTATGTGGCGCACTATTGTGGAGGACACCTACTCCAACACCTTGTCGGCAATTCAGAACCAGAACCAGATTCAGAAGATGATGAAGAGGTTAGTCATCTTGAACTTAAAAAGCAAGTTAAGAAATTGTCTAAGAAGTCTTTAATTAAGTACTTTGAAGAAACCTTAGATCATCGTCATGAACAGAGTCTTGAATTAAAAGATCTTAAGGAACAAATTCTTGACATTGCTGAGGAAAACCAACTCCTAAAGGCCAAAGCTATAAAGCTCAAATCTAAAGTTATGGCAACTTCAGCTACCACTTCAGACATGACAAATGTTGAGAAAGAAGCTCTTGAATCTAAAGTTATAGCTAATGAAGCTATAATCTCAGAGTTAAAACTCAACATTAAGCATCTTCAAGCCAAAGTTATAGCTAATGAAGGTATAACTTTAGAATTGAAGAAAGTCAATGAGCTTTTAAAATCTGAAGCTAAGGCAAAGGAAGTTGCTATCATTAATCACAAGAAAGAAAACTCTTTTCTTTCTCAGCAATTGAAAGATATAAAGGCTGAATTCTCCCAAGCCAAAGATCAACATAATGAGGAGAAATTTATCTTGAACAAACGCTTTAATGATTTTCGTGAAAACTTAAAAAAAAAACAATCCCTCCAAAGACTCGAATTTAGATCATTCGGTATGTGAAAAAGAAATTCAGTCCTTGAAGGAATTTCTCCTACATGCACGAAAAGTTCATGATAAATAGGAAGGAAGTCAGAAGGTCTTAGATTTCCTTACCGAACAGTTTAACAACAACATGAAGATGGGTCTAGGACATGAATGTTATAGTCGTAGAGACCATGATAAATGAAAATCCACTCCTTCTGACCGTGATTTCAGAAGAAGGAAATAGGTTAACCTTTCAGAATATCTGATTTGCAATTATTGTGGTCACAATGGTCAAGTTAAAGAGAATTGCATTAAATATGTCAACAACAACAAAAATCAAACTGATTTTGTTAACGAACATGACGTGTCTAGTGTTGATGAGTCTGAACCTGAACCTCAACGTGAAGAATTTAGAAATAATGAGTTCAGATGGTTTTATGACATAGCTTTCGATTACACATCTGTACCTTCAAAATCTAAAGTGTTTGTGAATCAGAAGCAGTCATTTCAACCTAGTGTGCGTCACAACAATAGAAAATACTATAATAAACCTAGACAACCCTATGTTAAGACCAAAAGAGTTGTAAAACAGGTCTGGGTTAGGAAGGATCAAATTTACAGAGTCACTATCCACAAAGGGCCCAACTTAGCGTGGATACCTAAAAGCTGTATTTGATTCCCTTGCAGATAATAGTGAAAGAAAACAACTTATGGTATTTTGACAGTGGTTGTTCGAGACACATGACCAAAAACAAGAATTTTTTTCTTTCACTAGAGTCCTTCAACGGTGGCAAGGTCACCTTTGGAGACAACAAGAAGGGCAAGATAATCGGTGTAGGTAAGATTGGTATATCTCCTTCACATGCCATTAATAATGTTTATCTGGTATATGGTCTTAAGCATAACTTGCTAAGTATCTCTCAATTATGTGACAAAGGCAATAAAGTAGTTTTTCATTCCAATGTTTGTCGAATCATAATTGAAGGTACTAGTAATGTTATTCTAGAAGGTCTACGTAAAAGGAACGTGTATATGATTGATTTAAACAAAGTTACTACAAGTTCCTTTACGTGCATGAAAGTTACTGTAGATGATTCATGCTTGTGGCACAAGAGGTTTGCACACATCAGTCCAACAATTTAAAAAAAACTCAAATTGTGGGATTTAGTTGAGGGTTTACCCTCAATCAAATTCGAACAAGAAAATATGTGTGACTCATGTGCCCGATGTAAACAAGTTAGATCTTCATTCAAACCAAAACGAGTAGTAAGTACAGAACGTCCACTTGAGTTGGTACACATGGATTTGTGTGGACCTATGAAAGTCAGAAGCCGCGGTGGATCAAGGTACGTATTCGTCCTAGTCGACGACTACTGAAGGTACGTATGACCTATCTTTCTATTTACTAAAGATGAAACTTTCGATGAGTTTGTAGTACTAATGAAGCTTGCCCAAAATAAGTATGATAAGAAGTTAGTTTCCATTCGTACGGATCATGGCACCGAATTTGATAATCAAGCTTTTATAGAATATTGTAGGGAGAATGGTGTATGACATAACTTTTCTGCACCACGAACCCCACAACAAAACGGTGTTATTGAACGTATGAATAGAACACTAGATGACATGGCCCACACTATGCTTCTGTGTAGTGGCCTCCCTAAGAACTTCTGGGCCAAATCCATTAGTACTGCATGCTATGTGCATAATAGAGCTATGATTAGACCAATCCTCAAAAAGACTCCCTATGAACTTTTAAGAGGGAGAAAACCCAATATAGCTCATCTTCGTTGCTTCGGTAGTAAATGTTTTGTCCATAATAATAGAAAAAGTAATTTAAGCAAATTTGATCCACGAAGTGACGAAGCTGTGTTTGTTGGTTACTCTAATCATAGTAAAGCTTTTAAAGTCGTTAACAAAAGAACTTTGTGCATAGAAGAAAGTGTTCATGTTGTATTTGATGAAGATAATGTGCCCGAGCAAGTTGAACAGAATAAAGAAGAAGACATGAATGATCCCGACTTTCGCCTTTCAAGGGATGACGTACCAGAAATCAATGAAGAAGTTATTGAAGGAATCAATGATGAGCTTGATAAATCCCCAAATAATCTTGAAAAGAGAACTGAGACAATTGTTGATGATACGAATGTCTCTTCTCAAAACAAGGAAAAGGAAACTAAAGTTATAATTGATGATGCTATAACTTTCGACCCAGATCAAGATATTGTAACTGAAGTTGTACCAACTTTAGCTATAACCCCGGAGTCCAACTCAGGGGGAACCAATCTTGACTCTGAATCATTTGAGGAAAGTGAGAGTTCATCAGATGATGATGAGCTTAGGAACTCTAAGAAATGGAAATATAAGAGTTCTCATCCTATGGATAGTATCCTAGGAAGTTTAAATAAGGGAGTTCAAACTAGGCGAACATTAAATAACTTTTGTTCATTCTATTCTTTTCTGTCTACCATAGAGCCTACCAACATCAAAGAAGCACTTGCAGAATCCGATTGGATTGTAGCAATGCAAGAGGAGCTTCAACAGTTTTAACGTAATAAAGTCTGGCATCTTGTGCCACGACCTTCAAATCGATATGTGATTGGTACTCGATGGGTATTCAGAAATAAATTGGATGATTCAGGAGTTATAGTTCGTAACAAGGCTCGATTGGTCGTTCAAGGATATAATCAACAAGAAGAGATTGATTATGACGAGACTTTTGCACCTCTAGCAAGACTTGAAGCTATTCGCTTGCTTATCGCCTTCGCAGCTTATAAAGGAATGAAACTGTACCAAATGGACGTTAAGACTGCTTTTCTTAACAGATATTTGGAAGAAGAGGTTTTTGTTGAACAACCTCCCGGATTTTTGAATAGCCAATTTCAAAACCATGTTTTTAAACTCGATAAAGCTTTATATGGTTTGAAACAAGCGCCCAGGGCTTGGTACGACAAATTATCTAAACTTTTACTACAAAACAATTATAAAAGAGGATCTGTCGACAAAACCCTATTTCTAAAAATCCGAGGGTTCTGATTTACTTGTTGCTCAAATTTATGTAGACGATATTATTTTTGGTTCTACTAACAATAAATTGTGCAAGTATTTTTCAGATCTAATGACCTCAGAATTTGAAATGAGCATGATGGGAGAATTGAAATTCTTCCTAGGATTACAAATTCAACAAATTAAAGAAGGAATAAAGATTCACCAACAAAAATATGTCAAGGAGCTAATCAGAAAATTTGGTATGGAGAATGCTCATCCAATGGACACACCTATGGTAACTGATAAAAAGTTGACCTTAAACGAAGATGGTAAGTCTGTGGATGAGACTTCATATCGAGGTATGATTTGTTCTTTATTATATTTAACTGCAAGTAGACCTGACATTATGTTTAGCGTATGTGTCTGTGCTAGATTTCAATCTTGTCCTAAAGAGTCACATATGATTGCAGTTAAACGTATCTTTAGATATTTAATTGGTACATCTAATTTATATTTGTGGTATCCACTTGAGTGTAATTTTGATCTAGTAGGATATTCAGATGCAGATTATGCAGGATACTCTTTAGATAGAAAAAGTACCTCTTGATTCGCTACGTTTGTTGGACCATGCATAATTACTTGGGGCTCAAAGAAGCAAAATTCGGTTGCGTTATCTACTGCTGAAGCCGAATATATCGCTGCAGGACTGGTATGTTCTCAACTACTTTGGTTAAAGCAACAACTATGTGATCATGGTGTTAATGTTGGTTGTATGCCTGTATTTTGTGATAATACGAGTGCTATTATTATTTCTAAAAATCCAGCTCAGCATTCTCGTACTAAGCATATAGACATTAGACATCATTTTTTACGTGACCATGTAGAAAAGGGCAACATTAAACTCGAATTTTGTAGTACTGAAAATCAATGGGCTGACATTTTAACAAAGGCGTTAGCGGGAAGACGTTTTGAGATTTTGCGGTTGGAAATTGGTTTAATTAGTATCAATTAAATTCGTCATATTTATTTTATGAACCTGCGTGACTGGTTAGAATAAGACGAGATTATATGACTGTGTCCGTGTATTCCATTGCTAGTATATTTGTGTTTAATATTATATATTTTACGTGAGTATCTTGCATATTAAGTGTTTTATGAATATTGAATTATGGACCACATATTTGCCAAAAATCCATCTTATTCACTTTTCAAATTAAACCAAAATTCTACCTATAAAACTCTTGTTGGCCGAAAATTCCCAAAACAACAATATCTTACCATATCTTTTATCAGTTGGTCTTGCTTCAGACGGACCATTTTGGTCTGAAGTAATAAGACGGGATTTTGTAACCACTTTACAGTTAGATGTAACCACTATTGAAAACAAGTTGATATAAGCTGTGGTTACATTTTATCAAAAAGTGGCAACATAATCCCGTCTTATTTTTCAGACGGAATGGTCCGTCTGAAATAAGAATTTGTGATCTTTTATTTACCTAATCCTATCCTTACCATATCCCACAAATATTTATCCTAAATTCCTTTTACAATCCTACCCAAATTCAAAACCAAAAGGGGAAAAAGTGGCTACATAGTCGGCACCTACACATGCCAAAGTACAAAAGTACAAAACCCAACACACATCACCATCTTCCTCCTTCTCTCCCTCTACACGGCACAACAAAAAAAAAAACCAAACAACAACTTCAAGCTCACAACAATGGCTTCCACAAGGTCCAAAAATACCAACACCCCAAACTCAAAAATTCCAAAACCTTGTATGCCCACTAATCTCTCTCCTAAACCAAAACAAACATCACCCAATTTGACCCAAACCGAGTCGGGTTCGGTTCTTGAGGGTACTAAAAGGCGTAGATTAAATAAGGGGAAGAATAGGGTACAAGATGAAGCTACCAAGGACAACGACAACACGAAAATCGAGGCTACCACTCAGACTCTGTTTCGGGATTTCTCACCTCAAGAAACGACATCCGGACATGACAAGCTTCGTTTAACAAAGGATGAATGAAAGTTAGTTAACCGGGTTGCTAAATACGACATTCATGGAGGTCGTAGTTTCCCGAAAGCAAGGTGTGAAAAATATGAAGCTTTGGGATTCTTTAACGATTTCTTGAATTTTCAAGAATGGGAGAACTTGTCTCGGTTTTCAGGTCCGATTTATCCAATCGAGGTAATTCAGTTTTATGCTTATATTTCTTTGAAATCTGGAGTTTTGCCTGCCGTGGTGAATGGCCGTGCAGTTTCCGTCACCATGGACGATTTTTGTACTCTGTTTTTGGTTCCTGATGAAGGAATCAAAATTGACCCTAGTACGTCATGGGACGATTTGACGGACCCGGCTAAGTTGGAGGTTAAGCGGTATTTTGATGATGGGGCTACATTGTCTAGTTGTGTGTTGGCGGGGAATTTGTCCCCAAAATTAAAGTTTCTGTTGAATTTTCTGTGGAACACGGTGGTCCCGCGTTGGGGTGGACGGGATAAAATTGCTTGCTATGAGATGATGGTGGTAAAGAATTGGTTGGAAGGTAATCGTGTCAATCTTGCTTTCCTTGTCTTTTATAGACTTTCTCAAACTGCTTTTTCGGTAACCGAAGATAAAATCTATTCGACCCTTGACTTACCTTATGGGATATGGGTGTCTCGGGTTCTTGAGGCTAAGGGGGTTGTTGATCCGACTAGCTATGGTGTTACCTTGAAAGATGATATGTGTGATACGTTTTTGAAATTCATGAAATTGGAGGCTTTTGATCCGGAATTGGTTTTTATGTCAAAAGGTGGTTCGGTTGTTGTGAAACCGAATGTGGCTGATTTTTCGGGGATTGAATCAAAATTGTATGTGTTTATGGGAAAGGTAATGGAGCGCCTTGATGGGTAAGATAAGAAAATTGATGCGGTTGTTGACAAGGTGGTCAAAACCGTGGCAATGGGGAACCCTAGCTCAACCCATGACCGTGGAGGGTTGGGTGTGAGTAATGAGTTGAGAGGTTGGATGACGGAAGTTGATAGTTGCCTAGCAAAAATTGAGAGGAATGTTGTCGATATTGGACAAGAGATGTTTAGGCAACGGGATCGGATGCAATTCTTGGTTAGCCAAGGAGGTGCGTTGGTGAAGAGTGGTTCGGAAATGCGTGACGGTATGCAGACCATCTATGATGCGACGAAGGCTCTCTCTTTTAAGGTTCGGAACTTTGATTCATGCCTCGCCGCCCAAGCTAATCACGTGAAAGAGTGCTTTGATCGCCTTTCTACTCTTGAGTACCGTACCCGACCCGATTATATTGACCCCAACATCATTCGCCAACCCGATTTGCCTTGATTTTCTAGTCTTACCTTGTTTGTTTCTTAAACTACTTACCATTCGGCCCATTTTGGCTTTATACACTATCCTATTCGGCCCATTGGCACTAACAGTTTTAATTGTGGTTTGTAGTTTTTATTGACATTTAATATTTGATTTTGCTTGATGTGAATCGTTTAGTATTGCGTATTTTGCATATCTATTTCTTGCCTTGGAGTATGTTATTCTAGTCATTTTATATCCTTGTTCTTGTCTTTTCAATGATGCCAAGAGGGGGAAGAAATGATATGATTTGAGTCTTTGCTTAAGCTTGCTCCTTGTCAAGACTCGTTATCTCTTAAAGTCTTTCAAGTTATAACTTTGGCTAAGTTGTGATGTTCTTTTGATCAAAGTTGCTATAACTTTGGTAGTGTTTTGTTGAGGGGGAACCATACTTAGTCACAATGTTAAGGGAAATCATAAGAGACGTGTCATCATCAAAAAGGGGGAATTTGTTGGACCTATTTTATAGTTTTGATAATGACATGTGTTTACTTGATAATGTGCTTTACTTGATATATCATATGCATGTAATTGTGTGTTTTAGTCTTATCATAGCTAACAACAATTACAAGAAAGAAGATCAAAGTTATAGGAACTTCAGGCATAACTTTGAAGCATTCTGTGAGACAAAGTTATAAGAACTTCAGGAATAACTTTGGAAGTTCATATGCAAAGTTATAGCTACCTGGTTATAACTTTAAAGAAACGTTTCAAGCAAGATCTACCTCATATAACACAAGACTCAAGATGGAGGGTCTTTGTGATCAAGATGAAGAGATGATCCGTATACTGAAGATATTTGTGAAGATTAGATAGTATAGGTCGTTATTCGGTAACTATTCCATTAGAGTGATTTTAAGTTCAAAGTTATAGCTTTAACCTATAACTTTGAATGATAAATGTTGATGCATGATTTTGGAAAATAAAATATTTTAAATGTTTTAAAAAAGAGGAAGAGTATTTTTATATTTATCAAAAATTTTAATAGAGAATATATTTATGAGATTCTATTGGTTAGTAATACAACTTATGGGTTGTCATGCTACCTAGGGTTTGTAATATATTCTATCTCAATTTGTTGTTAACCTAATAAGCCCACCTAGGGTTTGAGCCACCTAGGGTTTCGTGTAAACCTAGGATTGTGCCTCCTAGGGTTGCGTACTCCTAGGGTTTCGTGTAGATAGGAATTTTGGCCAATATAGGTTGTTTTCCTTGTTTACCTTAATCTAGGATTCTAATATATCTTTACAACAATATTTTGAGATATTAAGGATAAATATATTTCTAAAAGATAAAGCAAATAATATTTTGAGATATTAAAGATAAATATCTTTCTTAAATATTGAGCTAGAGTTTTAGATTTTTATCTCCTATGCTTCTATTATAAATACTCATTTCCTTCTCAATCAATAGTACACACGGCACACACACACACATTGAGAGAATTTTCCAAAATCGTTTTAAAACAAACCTTGAGCAAAATATTAATTATTTTTAGTGTTTGTTTTTCGAAAATAGCCGTGCATAAATCTTTATCAATCGCTCGCGTGAAATACGTTATTGGATAATAGTACATCACATAATCTTACAATTCTTTAACGAGAATCCGTGTGAGTTATATTGTACTTTCTTATTAACGTAAGATAGTATAGAATATTTAGCGATACTCACGTTGATTATAATCATAGTTCATTATACGAGTGGGTTGATAATTTTTGTAATCCGTATAAAGGTACTAAAGATTATTAATCGAGAATAGTGGACGTAGGTTTCAACTTGTGAAACTGAACAACTTCAAAAATCCGTGTGCCTCTCTTTACTCTCTTTACTTTTCGTTATTTCGTTACTAGTGCTTACTTTGATTAATTAATTAGTTTATTTCAATCTATAAGATTAAATAATTAATTACATATCATATAAATCGAAAAAGTGGGGCTAGTTTTTAATACTCAATTCACCCCCCCTCTTTCGTATTCGATCAATAGACTCTACATGTACGGTTCGTTTATCATATAAATTTACGTAATAGCATTAAATATTCATGTTTAGAATATATGATATCCCACTCGCTTCTATCACATGTTTCGTGACGGTTTATGATATGTTCCCCTTTGAGTCAGTTCTACCTATGTTTTGATTTGAGCACTAATCGTTGAGTGCTATGAACTCTCATTCCCCGGCTATACCTCCTTACTTGTTAGACTGGAATGTCGAAACAAGGAGGTGTATCCTTAATGCTTGTATGCATGTTTTAGTGGGGATATGACGACGTTGTTGGGAGGCGAACGCAATGCGTTGATCGACCCGACTGTCAAATGTCGTATCCTTGCAAGGTGGTGTCATTGCATGTAGCGTACCGCTTGATTGTGATTTTTGTGCTCTTTCCGCCTCTTTCGTGTAGTTGTGACCGAATTTGGGGTACTCGGCTTCTGTGTTTGACCGAGTCTTGGATGCGAAATGTTTATCGCATGTCGAATCGGAACTTGTTTATTCCGAGAGTCTGGCCAGGTTTAGAGTAGGACCGTATTATTATCGTCGTTCTACCGGGAGGAAATGAGTCTTTCATATACGAAACGTTTATTGTGTATGGTTCAGGGAAATGTTTATCCCGTGGACATGAATTGATCATTCTTGCTATGTACATGGTGCTAGTGCGTGTCATTAACCGTGAAAGAGTATGTTACCATAATTGTATGTTTGGATGGATGCCTATATGTTGACTCTTTGTGACCGATGGATGACTTGGCGTGGTTTATATGTCGAGTCTCTATCTTATCAAGTATATGCCACTAACGGTGAGATGTAAGCCCTTGTGAGTATATAGTTGCCTAAGGGTGTCTTCCCCGAGTCTGTCTATAATCTGATGCTTACAGTTTTGTACTTCATGCGCCTATATCTTAATATATTGAAATGCTTATTTATACTTCTCGTAATTCACACACACACACACACACACACACACACACACACACACACACACACACACACACACACACACACACACACACACACACACACACACACACATATATGCTTCTACATGTTTATTACCGTTTATGTATGTTATTTGTGATATGGCTCGGAGAACCCGGAGTTACTCCCCACTGACTGTGGCGTTCATGTTTCATGAATGAACAGGTTGCTTGGCTGGATCTTTGCTTGTTTTTGGGTTCGGGTGTGAGCTAGCGAGCGTTGGACTTGACGATTCACCCATAGACGTTCTTAGCTAGTTTACTAAACGACTTTTATGTTTGATAACGTTTTGAGAGACTATGTCTCTTTGTAGTATTTTATACTTTAGTTGGTATGTAATGGACATTTCTCGTACTCTTCCTTTGGCATGTAAAAAGTTTCAAAAATATCGTATTTTCCGCTATATAGATTGCAAGCTTGTTATGTTTTATTTCCGCTATCGCGAGGGATGTCACACTCGTTATCAACCTGTCATTTATGAGGTCAATGCTCGTGACTCTTTGATTACTTTCTCGGAGTTTGATGGAAAGCTTATCAATGGAGAACTTACCAACCATATCCAAGAACAAGAACAACCCACCTCCTTTCCCTCTAATGTCAACGCCCTCTCCTATCATCGTCCTTCCGCTGCTCCTCACTACAACTCACCAGCACGCAATCCTGCCTCCTTCCCTGCTTTTCGGCCCACTCCCTCTGCCTCACCAAACCAAAACCCACGCAACCCTGATCGCGGTAAGTGTCACTGGGCCAATACTGTTGGTCACACCCTTGCCTTTTGCCCGACTTTCAAAGCTCTTCACCCCAATATTGTTCCCCCTCGTGCTGCAAAGGGATACTCTTATGCCTCGCCTCAAGCACAAACACCTATACCCCCTCATCTCCTTTTGTCGACCCCTTCCTACTCGATAGTGCTGTCTCCCATCATGTCGTCAGTGACCTAGCCGCCCTCTCGCCTCATTCTCCTTATGACTGACTGATGAAATTCTTATTGGCGATGGTTCTGGCCTCTCTATCACTCACTCTGGTTCCACCTCTCTTACTTCTGCTTCTCGTAATTTTTTTCTTTCAAGTGTCTTATGTGTCCCTTCTATGCGTAAAAATATTTATGTGTCGCAATTTTGTGCTCAAAATAACGTCCTCATTGAATTCTCACCAAACTCTTTTTCTGTGAAGGATCGTCTCACGAAGGCAATTCTTCAACAAAATCTAGCTAAAGACGGAGTTTATTACTGGTCCACTCCGTCTCCTCTTCTAGCACTCACAATCTCCAAGGTTCCTGACCTCTATCATCGAGTCGTCCTATCGTCCTCTTCTATCCTACAACAACTCGCTTCTCACTTTAATGCGTGCCTCACTAATAACAGTCATAAGTTACCATTTAAATCTTCGTCTCTCACGTCCTCTTTGCCTCTCGAAATTGTGTTCAGTGATGTTTGGACGTTACAAATATATTCATTCGATAATTTCAAATATTATATTGTTTTTTTCGATCATTTTACCAAATTTAGCTGGCTATTTCCTATGAAAAACAAATTCGATTCACTATCTATTTTCACTAAATTCCATACTCTTGTGGAAAAACAATTCTCTCAGACCCTTCACACCTTATACTCCGATAATGGAGGCGAGTATGAAAAACTAGCTCCATATCTCGCTTAACATGGCATAGCCCGTCTCACTTCCCCACCCCACACACCCGAACACAACGGTTACGCTGAAAGACGACATCGTAGCATTGTTGATACGGGTCTTGCCCTTCTTACTCACTCGTCTATGCCCATCAAGTACTGGAACTACGCCTTCTTCACCATTGTTTATATCATCAATCAATTTCCCACTCCCTCTCTCAACAATGACTCCCCCTACCCCATACTCTTCGGCCACCTCCTGAAATACCACAATTATCGTAACTTTGGCTGCTTTTTCTACCCTTGGTTACGCCCTTACGCTCACAAAAAAATTGATCCATGCTCCGTTGCCTGGGTTTTTGTAGGATACTCCATCCACACAACATGCTTACCTCTGTCTCAACCCACGCACCAATCTCGACACGTCCGCTTTGTTGAGTCTGTCTACCCCTTCTGTCATTCCGTCCCATCTTCCTCACCTCCCACAACTAACCAGTGGGTTACCCTCGACATTCCCACTCTTGTATCACCTCCCAAACCTCCCACACCTCATGTCTCACCACCCTCTACTCCCCTTGCCACCCCCATGCATCCCCTGCTGCCAGCTCCCCCAATTTTGCCTTTCTTGCATCCTCCCCCTCCTCCTCATCCCCCCTTCCTCCTCCCCCACTCACACCCATGGCACACGTGCATCCCATAATATCTACAAGCCTTTCACCTGTATTAATCTCCATGTCCAACTATCCTCGCCTGAGTATACCTCAACCAAATCAGCTCTTGCCTCACCTATCTGAACTGCTGCCATGAATGAGCAGTACAACGCTCTTCTAGCCAACCAAACTCGGGTACTTGTTCTTCCCTCTCCGTCCCAAAACGTCATTGGTTTTAAGTGGGTCTTTCGCACAAAGTACAATCCCGACGGGTCCCTCCTTAAACACAAGGCTTGTCTTATTGCCAAGGGCTTTCACCAATGCCATTGTCTCGATTATACGGAAACCTTTAGCCACGTTACCAAACCTGCCACGGTTCGAATATTTCTTAGACTTGCGGTCACTAATGGTTGGGCTCTTCGTTAGTTGGATGTTAATGACGCCTTTTTGCAAGGTCCCTTACTGAGGATGTCTTTATGGCGCAATCTCACAGTTTTATTGACAAGAATCTACCATCTTATGTATGTCGCCTTAATAAGGCCATCTATGGTCTCAAGCAAGCTTCCCGAGCTTGGTAAATTAAGCACCGCTCATTCTTGCTTCGTCTCGGATTTACTAACCCCGTATATGATACTTCTCTTTTTATCAAACTTGATGCTAACCCACTTTATATCCTTATTTATGTTGATGATATTATAGTCACAGGTTCAGATCCTTCTACTGTTGCTGATTTCATCTCCACGCTTTCCAATCGCTTCTCTTTGAAAGACCTTGGCTCGCTCTCCTATTTTCTGGGTGTTGAAGTCCGTCCTCTACCTCATGTCTTGTTTCTCAGTCAACATAAATACATCTCCGACCTTCTCGAGCGTGCAGCCATGGCCAAATCCAAGCCAATGTCGACTCCTCTTGACTCTTCGACTAAGATTTCTCTCTATGGTGGTGAACTCTTGATGACCCTACCTCCTACCGAACTCTTGTTGGTTGCTTACAATACCTTGGTCTTACGCGTCCTGACATTGCATTTGCCACTAGCAAGCTCTCTCAGTTTCTTCATTCACCAACAACACTTCATTAGGCTGCCTTACAGCGCCTCCTACGCTATCTTAGTGGTACTATCCATGTCGGTCTTATGCTACGTCGTTCCTCTCCGTTCACTCTTCACGCATATTCCGACTCGGACTAGGCTGGTGATAACGATAATTATTTGTCTACTGGTGCCTATATCATTTATCTCGGCAGTAATCCTGTCTCGTGGAGCTCTAAGAAACAATGTACTATAGCCCGCTCATCTACCAAAGCTGAGTATCGTTCAACTCCAAATACCGCTGATGAAATTGCTTGGGTTGAAAACCTCCTTGGTGAGCTTCGTATTAAACCTGCTTTAGCTCCCACTATTTTCTGTCATAATGTGGGTGCTACTCATTAAGTGCCAATCCTATTTTCCACTCAAAGATGAAACACCTTGCTCTTGATTTTCATTTTATTCGTGAGAAGGTGCAATCAGGGTCACTTCGTGTCACTACGGTTCACAATGACGATCAATTAACGGATGCTTTGACCAAACATTTACCTCGTGCTCGCCTTGTTATGTTGTTATCCAAGATCGACCTCTTTGATAGGCCGTCCGTCTTGCGGGGGCATGATAAGATTACATAATATCTTTGTAATATTATTTAGATACCAATTGCTTGTATTTAGCTAACATATCTTTTAGCTAATTATAGTTTCCTTACTCTTGTTAATTTGTAATCTTAGCTAGGTTAACTTGTATACCCTTGCATCCGTCTTTGTATAAATATGTTTATTGTCATTAATAAAAGTTAAGCTTTCAAGCTCATAAAGTATCTTATAGTAACCACCCATCCACCAGCACCAAAGCCCATCCTCCAATCACAACGACCACCTTTCATCGTCAACCAACTGTCGCCCTCTGTCGCCTTTGACTCTCCATCATCGTCGATGGATTTTGATTACTCAGCATCCTCTGTCGTCGTCGGCTCTCCTTCTTCGTCAACCCTTCTTACCGCCTTCGTCACCTAAAACCAAATTCCCTTCTCACTCCGTCGTTAGTTAGTCTCGCAAATATTGCAATTTTTTGGGGATTTCTCGATGGACTTTTGATGAATCAACACACTCTATTTGTAATACTCCGTATTTTATAGGGTTACTAGGTCAAGTGAGGTGGCACTCGGATCGAGTGGGTGTACTTTGGGAGTTTGGGGTTGACTTTGCCAAGTGGTACTCGACCGAGCATTTTGGCACTCGGCGAGTGAGTTGGGTACTCGACTGGGTGGATCCGGTTCACATATGTTTTTCGATGGTTCATTTAACATTTCATTAAAGAATATATTAAAGTAACCGACATTTTAATATAGCTGTGTGGTTTTTCCTCTTTGCAAACCTTAACTACTCTCTTTAGTCATATCCTAATTTTTTATTCTCTCCTTAATCATTCTTTGGCAAATCTTATTGGTAGATCATTCTAATCAGTCGCCTTTCGTCCTTCATTCCGTAAGCAACTCTTATCTTTAATCTTTTTTTCAGTTTAATAACATTTTAGGGTTTGGGTTATAGGCAATTGTATTAATTTTGTTAGTTTAGTTAATTGAGGATTAGTTGTAATTGCCTAATCAAATTGTGTAGGTAGAGGCTTCGTGGACGAGAAATTATTTCTTGAAATCCCTTGTGTTTGTTGTGGATTTGAGATTTGATCAGGTAGGATTTCCCTACTCAGTATATGTGTATATGATTGATCGATGTGTATTATGATATGATTGTGACATGTGTTACTGGAGTTCGGGGTGGTAATGTGATTTATGGTATTTAAGAGGTGGAATTTATATGGAGCGGTTGCGGGAAATCGGCTATATGACTAGTGGGTTGCTCCTTATGGTTCCCGCCATGGAGGATGGTGTGCATATGGTGATGACTTGAGTCTGAGGGTGACCTGCTCTAGTAGGGCCCATTGTGTCTATGGCGTGACGTGGATACATTAGTGTACTTGTTTATGGCACCGTGGTTGGGAGGTGGGATGTGCATGTTGATAGCATCGTCGGTGTGCTTGTTGATGGCACCGATATGTGTATTATCTCATATGATGTTGATTATGTACATGTGAACTTATATAGTGTCATTCACCCATATTTATCCAATTTTCCTTGCCTTAGATGCTCTTTAAGAATGGTTTTGAGTGCTAATATATTCCTCTAGTGCTTTTCCTAGTTTTATCTTGATTTTGTAGGGAAATCGTCATTTGGGACTAGGCGGTTTGAGCCTTTCCCTTTCCAGACAAGCATGTCCCTCTTCCAAGCATGCCCCTCTTCCAACACAACACTTCTAAGCTTTTCTCGCTTTTTCCTTCTTACCATAATCTTGTAACCTTATAAATACTAACTTTTGGTAATTATTTGGGGGATCTTTACATTAGACATACCCTAGACTTATATTAGATAGAGTGGATGTGATTAATCTTCCCTAATTAGTTTAATCATTTCATTCCTCAAATTACTCTTAAACCTTTAGTTATTCTAGTTTTCTAATCTGATTTTCTGGAGTTTATATTGAAGATTGGTGACAAAGTTTTCATCTTTATTCAAGATTTCTTCTTTTGTTGTTCATCTATTCTTTTGATTAGTTGGTGTGATTTTTTAAACTATTTTAATTACTTATTAATCCTTTTTTTGTTTCATTACTTACATCCTTACTTTGTCATGTTTAGTCTTGATTTTTTATCTTGTTTATTTATGCTTGTTATATTAATTGCTTATGTGAGTGAATAATGTCATAATATGGTCTTAAGGGAAGTGTGAATTGTTTAAGGGGGTTGTTCTATCATCTATTAATTGGGTAGTTATGAGAGTCTATTGTATCCAAACCTTTTTTTTTGCAACGGTAAAACCTAAGTTTAAATACTAGAAGCATGGCTCTCCGAGCTATACTTATGAAGGATCGGTATACGCAGCAGGAATAATAACTATACAATCCTACTTTAAAGACCTATTGGATTCGAATAGCTGTAAATAAAAGGGATTAATTCACATCCTGAAATTAAGTCGGGTTAGCAGTTAACTCTGAAAGTACGAAGTCTCTAGTGTATCCACACCGGGTACGATCTACACTCTCAACCTTTGATATGACTTGGAGATATGAGAACCCTTTTTCTCTCTCTAGCTTTTTGGATGGAAATTAAACTTGAATGAGTTGTGTTATTTTCCAATTCCCCAAGTCCAAGTATTTATAGGGAAGAATAAAAGAAACTCTTTATTTTATTTCCTTATTTTAATACTATGGAATAGTTTATCCCTTTATTAAACGTATCATCTGTGTTAGCAGTTAATATAATAACATGTCATCTAGATTAGGGGTGTTCATAAAAAACCGAACCGTAATAACCGAACCGAAAAAACCGATAACCGCATATTTTTTAGATGTTCTGAACCGAACCGAAACAGATTTGACGGTTCGGTTAACCGAACCGGTTGAAATAAACCAAAAACGGTTCGGTTCCGGTTCAAGTTTTCAAATTTTCGGTTAACCGAACTGAACCGAAATATGGAAAGACATTAGAGATTTGGACTTGGCCCAGCCCAAAATTAAAAGAACCCTGCCTATTTCTTATGTAAACCCTAATTTTGTCATTCATTCCATCTCCAACTCACATGACAAACCAAAGCCTCCCTCTCTCTCTCTCCCTTTTATGTAAGCAACCATCTCGCTGACGCCGCCGTTCACCATCACATCCACCATTCTTTTTCATCACTCTCTTTGCGTTTTCCGCCTTTCTCTATGGTGTTAGAAGGATATGTACTTCATATAACATAAGTATTTCTGCATTTAGTTTGTATATATTGATTTGTTAATTTTCTTTGATATTAAGTCTTGATTTCTTAGTTTCCAATTTGATATGGTTTTCTTCATCCATTCTTTTCTTTAATTTTATTAATAAAAAAATTAATTGATTGGTAATCGAGGAGCCATATTCAAATCCATTTGTTGTACCAAATATAGAAGTCTTGAACTCTTGTAATTTGTTATTGTTGTTGACTTGTTGCTGCTTTACCAGTTTTCGGTTAACCGGTGTAACCGAGCCGGTTTATCGGTGCACCGCACCGAAACTAACCGTGTAAATACGGTTCGGTTACGGTTAATGTTTTTGGCGAACCGGTTGACCGGTTAACTGGTTAATTTGACCGGTTCGGTTAACCGAACCGGTTTTGAACACCCCTAATCTAGATACTTTAATTATTATCATATGCTCCCTCTGTCCCAGTAGATAGTTATCTATTTGATTTTTTTGCGAGGGGGATTTTGAAATAAAGATAACTATTGATTGGAACGGAGGGAGTAATAATAATATTATGTTATCTTAAGTGTAAACGTTAACCCGTAAGTGTGTGACCATCTAGGTTCAACATTAAGCCAGTAGTAATTAACGTTATCGATCCGATTAGGTCTGGGACATAACTCCAACAATCTCCCACTTGACCCAGAGTCAATCGTCTTAATTACTAATCGAGGTTGGCGTATAACAACTCTCCTCAACGACTGGATAATGTGAATATCTATATCCAATGAAAACGAACCTTGTTAAGGGTAATATATCATTTCCTTCCATCTTTCCAACTCTGAATCATCCTAGGGTATGGTTAAAAATGTCAAACCATGTTAGATAACAACTATGTTCCATGTCAATCACAATGGTTGACGAATCGACTTCAAGAAACTCCTTTCTTAAACCATTCATCGACCTTGGCCATGGTCTTGATACAACCAATAAGATTTATGACAACATAGAGTTTAAACTCGTTACCTCGAGTTGATGGATTCCATCCGACTCTCCACTAACTTCATAGGTACTCAATTAAACCCAATAACCATTCAACTAGAATGTTTACACACTAGTTGTCAGACATCAAAGTATAACAAGTATTCTATTAATTACAATGGTGAACTCAAGTCAAATAAAAAGAATTACATTCACTCCTTATGGGAATTTCCACATTTACAGTTAATAGGTAAAACAACCATTAGGAAATCTCCTTTCGGTCAGTTCAATGATCATATCTCCATATGGTCACCTATACATACAACGTAGTGAATGAGATCCATTATATTCATCCAATGAATAAAGTTGTACATATATTAGTCTATCTGGATCATCAAAGCCCTTTTGATAACCCTTGGACCAAGAACTTCTTTTGATCAAACCCTCTAATGCTTAACTCTCATTATTATAATCTCAATTATAATGTCAAGCATACAGTTCAATCAAGGACTTATTACATATTGTTCTCAAATACAATATGATAAAAAAACAATGCCATTTTATTAATATATGAATTAATAAATAAAAACAATATGAAATGTGTTCAAAAATGTTACATAACGATTGGGTCTAGAGCATAATTTCAAAATTCATCTCCCACTCGACCTAAAGCCAATCACTCATGAACTTTAATACAATACTCCACATATGCTTGTCAAAATATTCTGATCCAAGCGCCTTCGTAAAGGGATCCACATGATTTTCTTTTCCTTCTACCTTTTGTACTTGAACATCTCCGCGTTTAATAATTTCTCTAATCAGATGAAACTTTCGCTGAACATGCTTATATCGCTGGTGTCACCTTGGCTCTTTGGCCTGTGCAATAGCCCCAGTATTGTCACACATTAAAGGAAAAACTTCCTTTACTGAAGGAACTACACCAAGTTCAGTTAAGAACTTTTTAATCCAAACGACTTCCTTAGCAGCATCACATGCAGCTATATACTGTGCTTCAGTTACCGAATCTTCAACTGTGGCTTGTTTGGAACTCTTCCAACTCACTGCTCCACCATTCAAAGTAAAAACATAACCAGAGGTAAACTTACTATCATCCTTATATGATGCAAAACTAGCATCAGTATAACCATAACAATTTAAGTCATTGTCTCCATAAATGAGGAATTGATCCTTAGTCCTTCTCAAGTACTTAAGGATGGATTTTACCACTTTTCAATGTTCCTCGCCTGGATTCCCTTGGTACCTACTCGCTACTCCTAGCGCGTAAGCAACATCAGGCCATGTACATGTCGTGGTATACATGAGAGCTCCTATTGCACTTGTATATGAGACTTTACTTATGCGTTCCCTCTCTACTAGAGTCTTAGGACAATCCCTCCTAGATAGAGAAATTCCAGAGCCTATTGGTAAATAGACCTTTTTGGAACTTTCCATGTGATAGCTCTTTAAGATGGTATCAATGTACATATACTGGGAGAGTCCAAGCAATTTCCTTGAATCTATCTCTATAGATTTTTATTCCATGAATATAAGTTGCTTCACCCAAATATTTCATAGAGAACTGCTTAGATAGCCAAGCCTTTGTCTCTTGCATGGTTGGTACATCAATTCCCATTAGTAAAATGTCTGATAAGGGTAAATTCGCGTCACCATAATCAAAGTAATCCTAATTCACTACTAACTAACAGTTAGCGGTAAGTAAGGTATAGAATCCACAGGGAGGCGTAAGTATTCTAATCTGTTAAACTAGGTTCGTCTCAATAGTAACAATTTCGGGGTTTTTGATTTGTGTTTCTAAACTAATAGCAAACAACAACAATAAATGGTTGAAAACAATAAGATTAAAAGTCTAGGGTCTCAGGTTCACTAGGATTATTATTCAGGGGTAAGGGTGTAATCAACTATCATGCAATAAAGTTATCTAAGGTCACAAGATCTGTCGATTCAATTATGCCCTTTAGATCTACAATTTAACATGCGGTCGCTATCATTAAACGAGTTCTATTCAATTATCGTAGCCTATCTCAGTCTTAACCCAGTCGGTGATAATCCTAATTCGCGAGACTAATTAATTAATCCTGGCCAGTATTTAAGCAACTAGAATTAAAACGATAATCAAACGATAACCATGCAATTGCAATTCAATTAATTAGTCTATCCCTTCAAACTATCCTAGATCCCCTTTCAACCCTAGATAAGAATTTAGCTACTCATAAAAATATTAATAACAACGATAATAAATAAAGTAAACATGATTAACAATAATGAAAGGAGTAACAAAGAATAATTAAAGAACTAGAAAGTAACTAATCAAATAACAAAGGAAGATTAAAGAGTGCCGATTTCAAGTTGAACTAAAAACAATAGTCTTGATGAATGAATCCAGCCGTAAAGCAAACAAAACTTCAGTTTCTAATATTAAAGCCTACCTAATTATGAAAGACGAGTTTTCCTTTTATAATAAAAATCTAATTAACTAGGTTAAACTAATTTAGGAAATCTGAAAGCTGCCAAACAGTGGGTTGCTCAATCCAGCAAAGGTGTATATGCTCGATCGAGCATGACGTCAATGAGACTCGATCGAGCATGACGTCAGCGCGACTCGATCGAGCAGAGTAACCTTGCTCGATCGAGCATCCTTCATATGGCTCGTTTCTTCGTTTTTCTTCATTTCTTCTCTTTCGTTCTCGATTCCTGTGCCTAACCTTCTATGATCTGACTCCGCCATGCTCCATAACAACTCAAAAAGCTCCAATTGCATCCAATCTGCATTAAAACATAATAGAAGCGGCAAAATCGATATTGTAGCTAAAATAGCATAGAAACAAGCAAGGAAAGACGATAAACCGAGTCTTATGTATCTAATGGAAGCATAAAATATGTAAATAAATAGTGACCATCAAACTCCCCCAAACCAATCCTTTGCTTGTCCCTAAGCAAAGCACTCAACACTATACAAGGAAAAACATACAAATGGTGAATGAAAAACTCAAAGCTAATGTTAATGCACATACAAATCCCAAGCTATCCATATCTATAAAAAAGTAATGACCAAGTTGTACCAACAAAACAAATTTAAAGGCACGGGAAAGTAGAAAACGCAGCTCATATTCCAAGATTTTACATGATACCGTAGTATAGACAAAAACCAAATACCTTTCAATTTTGTAAGGCTCAATTTGTCGGATTCTCGCGGATTCACTTATGCACTCATAAGTTTATGTAAGGGTGAGTTTTGTAAAGATAGAAATAAATAGAAACACTCACTCAACTTATGAAACATGCATGCATTCTAATGTGATAGTAATTTCCCCAACTAATACGCATTCACTGTAAAGTACATGAATCAAGACAATAAGGGAGGCTAATGAGTGGAAGGTATAGAAGTGGATTGTGCCAAGGCACGTATGGGACTGTGGGGCTACCCCCCGGTAGTCGCAACGACACTTACCAAAACAAATCTACAAGACTAGCACAAACCAACACCCGACTAGAGAAATCGTCTTAAACTTTGACAACACAAGAGAGATATCGATATTACTCTCTAAATATGCATTAGACTCTAGTATATTCCCTTTCATTATCCCTTGAACAATTTAATGAAGCAACATATATTTTTTTTCTTTGTTCCTTTCTTTTTTTTCTTTCTCTTTTCTTTTCTTTTTTTCTTTTTTTTTTTCATATCTTTTGCTTCATAACATTTCTCAACAAAGGGAATAAATGACACAATTGCCAACATACTTGCTACACCCATTTGATATTCTTTTTGAAATCCCGACCCAACCATAGTAGACAAGTAGATTGAGAAAAAGCATGCAACTGCGACTGTCCCGATAAGGTAGGAAAATTCTAGGAATGTTGCTATTAGATGGGTTGTAAAACAGGCGACAAAAGGCTCAAATAGGCTAAACATAAAGAACTCAATAATAAGGGTATAAAATCAAGTCTTTTTGGCTATGTGAGGCTCATTTGAACAAAAAGAACCGCCTTTCCTCATGTACTTATCAAACGAACGCGTATAGTATCAAGAAACTAATGTCACACTTATGCAATGTGATGTTACATATTCCACAAGGAGTACCACACTCATAAACCTAAAGACAATGAGACCAGTTTATTGATGTTCCTGGCCTAGGAAGCTCTATAGACCTCAAAATTTTAAGTGGTTTACCAACTAAAATTGGCCAAATCTAATTAGCATAAGGTATGTCAAAAACGGTCAAGACTCGTTCTATGAGCTTTGTTTTCAAAAGTAGTAAGTCAAAACAATGTACATGGACAACTTATTTGGGATTCAAATGCAGAAACAATGGAAATTATCGTCATTGTTATTCAACTTCACCAAGACTCGACCTAATAAAATAACAATATGTTTTTATATTTTGTAAATTTTTCAATTTTTATGGTTTTTTTTTTCACACAACGGAAATAAACACACAACATAAATAAAGACACTCCCCCAAACCTAAATGTCACAGTGTCCATAGTGTGACACTAACAGCACAACAATCACACAACAACCAACATCAACAACCTAAAGGACACAACTAACAAAAGGGAATGAGAAATAACTGAACGAAAATACAATAAAAGAAAGTACAAGGATACATAATACCAGCTTTTATAGACATAGCCTCCCCCAAACCAGCTGCAAAATGGAGGGCGTACTGACCAGCTGTCACTACTGCTCATCATCATCACCATCATCATCATCATCTTGCTGAGCAGCACCAGAAGAAGAGGCCCCAAATGGCCCACCGATCCCACCAACCGGAGCCTCCGGTCGGACCAGAATATACCATGAACGACCCAGGAAACCATAATCATGACTAAACTTCTGGAAAACCTGCTGACGAGTCACCCCATAATTATCGAACACACCACTCTCGTCACCCGGACCTCGATAGTAGCTCGGCGGAGTTCAACCAGCAGTAGCATTAAGATCCGTCCGCATGAGGTTCTCCCAAAGCCCCTCATCACCAAGTCATTATTAATTCCTTGGTGAATCCTAATCTCCCTCTCCAAGGCCGGATCATATGTATAAGCAAGTGGCGGGTAAGGGTACGGAGTCAGGGTCGGTGTAAAATGGGGAGTCGGGGTGGTGGTGGCCTGAGCAGAGGAGGAAGGGGCCATCCGCCGACGAGGTCGACGAGTCTCAGCCAAGGTGAAAATAAGCTCAGGTGGTACCACATAAGAACGAGGGGGAGGGGTAGGTCTAGTCTCAGGATCATGGGTAGGCAACCACTCCATAGAAGGTAGACAGTTACCGTTGTCAGGAAGAGCTATCCACTTGGACCCTCGTACGCGCCACTGATATTGAGCGTTACCTAACGCATTAATCCAGCACAAGGTGTGGCACAAGTACTCCTCGTCGACCCTAGGAGCATGCACCTCGGTCAAGGGTGTGTACCGACAGTCTCCCCAAACCCAGCAAGTCGCCTAGCCAATCTAGTGACCAAAGCACCACAATCCAAGGAATGTTGGGTAGAGGAATTGACTCTCCAAAAAGAGTAACACACCAAACCGACCGGGTGAAACTGAATAACATTCTCATGTTGGGGGTTGAGGGCGGATGCAAGCAATAAAACCTCATGAGAATTCAATTTACTAAGGTCCTTCCTAGCAAACAGATAAGGCTAAAGAAACGCAGGAACAACCTTAAACAAGGATGTTGCACATCATTGACAGCCATGGCATTGACACACGGATTAGGAAGACCAGTAAAAAGAGAAAAATAATCAACGGCTTGAAAGCCGGACGGAACATCAGTAAAATCATCAGCATCATCACCACGAGAAAGACCCAAATGACCCGCTAACTCATCATAAGACAACTCGAAATCCCTATTAAGCAACCGAAAAGACACACTCGTATTTAGTTCGTCCCAATCGAAGGAACTAAAGAATTCAAGTGTCAATGGTCGTTAAGAAAGTTCATTCAGGGAGTATAACCCACCAAACCCGATTCGGTCAAACATAGAATAAATTGCATCACCCAAACCGAGGGCATCAACAATGGTTGGGCACACACATCGGGTAGGGTCCATAGGATGACCCATAAGCATTTGAAACTGATCATGTTGATCTTGTGTGCTAAAAACGATCCATGGGTAAGTCGGGTTACTAGGAATCGCTTGAATTTGAGGTTGTCGGATGAGACGGGGTACCCTAGGGCGCTTACTACTACCTCCTTGTCTAGACATGACGAAATGAAGCAAATAAAGCACACTAACACCACAATAAGCTCACAAAGAAGGATCTACCAAACCCTAGGTTGAAAAAAATCAAATTTGGGTCTAAAAGACATTTAAGATGGAGCAATTAGCAATGTAAGAGTGATTAAATACTAAAGAACGAAGAAAGGAGGCAACAAACAACAATTAAAAGCACAAAATCAAAGAATGAGAAACAAACCCTAGAATTCACGTTTGGGGCAAAATTAGGGAGCAAGAACACCAATTTCTTCAAAGCTTGCACTTAAAACAAGTAGGATGATGATTGTTGATGATAATAAGATGATGAATTGATGATTTTAGAGTGTTTAAATAAGGTTTATGAGAGAATATGGGTGAGAGAGAGAGAACAAGAGCCAAAATAATGAAGGAGAGGGAAAGAATTTGGGGAAAAACTTACTTTTGTGCCTCGATACCGGTCGGTCCGGACCCGACTCGATCGAGCAAGTCAGGTCTGCTCGATCGAGCAACCCAGAAAAGTCAGATTTTTGAGTTATGCTCGAGTCTCGGATTGATGAGGTGTATGTCAAACTCGATCGAGCACCATGACCTTGCTCGATCGAGCAATCCAAATGCATGCCTTTTTTCATTTTTTTTCTTTTTCTCGCTCTTTTATCTTTCTTTACGTTCTTTATTCGACTTCTAATTTTATTACCTGCAAGCACTTAATAAAATTGTTAGATCTATCCCTCACCGCACTCTGAGCATAAAGTAGACCTGTATTAACTATCCAAACTAATTCTAACTAACCTATAACATTAAATAACTAAGCTAATTGCTAACTAAAATGCAGTTTAAATAAAATTTACAAATGAAGTACAATTAAATACCGGGTTGCCTCCCGTCTAGCGCTGGTTTATATCGGTCTCGCACGACCGTGTTACCTCAAAATCATGGTGAATTGTCAAGAGTGAAAAGGTCGACGGCCTCTATCACTCCTATAAATGCTCCATCATAATAGATCTTCAAGCGTTGACCATTGACTTTGAAAGTTTCACCCTTGTTGGTTTGTAGCGTAACCGACCCAAACTTGTTTACCTCAGCAACTGTGAACGGTCCCGACCATTTGTACTTGAGTTTACCTGGAAACAAACGCAAACGGGAGTTAAATAATAATACTTTATCACCAACTTTAAATTCCCGCTGTATTATATGCTTGTCGTGCCACTTCTTTGTCTTCTCCTTGTAAACCCAAGCATTATCATAGGCATGCAATCGAAACTCATCAAGCTCGTTCAATTGCATAAGTCGTTTCTCACCCGCCAGTGAGGGATCCATATTAAGCTTTTTAATGGCCCACATATCCCTACTCTCAAGTTCTACCGGTAAATGGCATGCCTTGCCATAGACTAACCGGTATGGAGAAGCACCTATTGGAGTCTTAAAAGCAAATCGGTAAGCCCATAAAGTGTCATCGAGCTTACGACTCCAATCCTTCCTGAATTTACTCACAACTTTCTCAAGGATAGACTTAATCTCCCTATTAGAAACCTCCACCTGGCCCCTTGTCTGCGGATGATAACTTAACCCCCGACGATGTGCAACGCCATATTTCTTCAATAAAGTGTTAAGATGACGTTAATTGAAATGCTTCCCTCCATCACCAATGAGAGCACGAGGAACCCAAAATCGCGGGAATATGATTTTATGAAACATTTCAACAACCGCTTTGGCATCGCAAGTGGGAGTGGCAATAGCTTCCACCGATTTAGAGACATAGTTGACTGCTACTAGAATATATTGATTACCATGGGAAGATGAGAATGGCCCTTGGTATTCAATACCCCAAACATCGAATATCTCAACTTCCAAAATACCCGTTTGAGGCATCTCGTGCCTGTGCGAAATATTACCCGTCCTTTGACAAGCGTCACAAGAACGGACAAATGTAGTAGCATCCTTAAGAGTAGTTGGCCAGTAAAAACCCGACTGCATAACCTTAGCAAATGTCCTTGAGTGACCGTGATGACCGCCATATGGAGAAGAATGACAATGAGAAAGGATGGCATGTACCTCACTCTCTGGAATACATCGTCGATAAATGCCGTCGGCACACTCCCGGAATAGATAGGGATCATCCCAAAAGTACCACTTGAAATCGTTTTGAAACCTCTTCTTCTGATAATAAGATTGACCCGGAGGCATAATTCCCCCAACCAAAACGTTGGCATAATCAGCAAACCACGGAGTCTCCATGGTAATGGCAAGGAGATGATCATCAGCAAACGAATCATCAATGGGGATGGAATCTCCCCCTTCAAACCTTAAACGAGACAAATGGTCAGCAACCACATTCTCTGCACCAGACTTATCCCGGATCTCCAAATCAAATTCTTATAATAACAAGATCCAACGAATAAGCCGAGGTTTGGCTTTCTTCGTAGCTAACAAATACTTAAGTGCTGCATGGTCAGTGTAGACGATCACCTTAGAACCCACAAGATAGGCTCTAAACTTATCTAAAGCAAAGACAACCGCAAGTAACTCTTTTTCAGTGGTAGCATAGTTAACTTGCGCATCATCCAATGTCTTACTAGCATAGTAGATCGCATGTAGCACCTTATCCTTCCTTAGTCCCAAAACAGCCCCAACTGCATAGTCACTGGCATCACTCATTATCTCAAACGACAAATTCCAATCAGGACACTGGATAATAGGAGCTGAGATTAGAGCTTGTTTAATCCTGTCAAAAGACTTAACACACTCATCAGTAAACACAAACGGGGCATCCTTATGGAGAAGCTTAGTCAATGGTTGAGCAATTTTTGAAAAATCCTTATTAAAACGGCGATAGAACCCCGCATGACTAAGGAAACTTCTAACACTTTTAAAATTCAACGGGTACGGTAATTGCTCAACCACTTCCACTTTAGCCTTATCCACTTAGATGCCTCGTCCAGACACCAAATGACCAAGTACCACCCCTTCATTTACCATGAAGTGGCACTTTTCCCAGTTTAACACAAGATTGCTTTTCTCACAACGTTGTAAGACTTTGGTCAGATTAGCTAAACAACTATCAAAATCGGTCCCATAAACGTTGAAGTCATCCATAAAGACCTCCATAATAGACTCAATATAATCAGAGAAAATAACCATCATACAACGTTGAAAGGTGGCGGGGGCATAACATAACCCAAAAGGCATTCTTCGGTAAGCAAAGACACCATAAGGGCATGTGAAGGTAGTCTTTTCCTGATCGTCAGGATGAATGGGGACCTGAAAGAATCTCGAGTAGCCGTCTAGATAGCAAAAATATTTATGACACGCTAAACGCTCTAACATTTGGTCAATATATGGAAGAGGGAAGTGGTCTTTCCTAGTAGATACATTAAGCTTCCTATAATCAATACACATCCTCCACCCTGTCACTAGTCTAGTAGATATGAGCTCGTTTTTCTCATTAGTGACGACCGTAGTCCGTCCCTTCTTATGGACTACTTGAACATGACTGACCCACTTTGAGTCAGAAATAGAATATATGATTCCCGCATCTAACAATTTCTGCACCTCTTTTCTAACCACCTCTTTCATAGTAGGGTTCAAACGACGTTGACTCTGCCTACAAGGTTTATGGTCTTCTTCTAAGTGGATACGGTGCATACAAAAGTCAGGACTAATACCTTGTAAATCGTCAATGCTATAACCTATAGCCTTCTTGTGTCTTTTTAAAACTACCAAGAAATCATTAAGTTGGCTTTCAGATAGGTTAGCATTGACAATTACAGGATTCATCTCATGGGAATCAAGAAAAACATACTTAAGATGAGAGGGGAGGGGTTTAAGTTCAGGTTTCTTTACGTCGGTAACCTTAGGGGGGTTACCTAAGTTATACACCTTTTGTAACTCGCAGTCCTCTCCTGTCAGCAGTTTTTCTGTCTCCACTACATCCTTACTCCGTGAGCTTCCAGCTTCAGCAGTGCTGGAAATTAAGGCGATCTCCAGAGGATCCCTATTCAAACACAAAGGAAGACAGTCATCAACATTCAAATCCACAATATCGACTCTATGACATGTCTCTTCTAGCATGGGGTGTTTCATTGCATTATCTAAGTTGAAAGTAATAGTGTCATCCCCCACTGTTAGTGTAAGTCTCTCATTCTTAACATCTATAACCGCCCCCGCAGTATGGAGTAATGGTCGTCCCAAGATGATAGGAATTTGGGTGTCCTCAGCCATATCTAAGACGACGAAGTCAACTGGTATGAAAAATTTCCCTACTCTAACCGGTACGTCTTCTAAAATTCCCAAAGGGTGTTTAATAGAACGGTCGGCCATTTGTAAGGTCATGGTTGTAACAGTAAGTTGACCCATATTTAGCTTTTTACATATAGAAAATGGCATTACACTAACACTAGCCCCTAAATCACAAAGGGCTTTATCAATAGCTAAACATCCTATATTACAAGGAATAGAAAAACTCCCTGGATCCTTTAGCTTAGGCGGTGATCGAGATTGTAACACAGCACTGCATTCCTCAGTAAATGCAACCGTCTCCACTTCATTAAAGGACCGCTTCCTTGTCAATATGTCCTTCATAAATTTTGCATAAGCCGGCACTTGAGGGATCAACTCAGTAAATGGTACACTCACTTGAAAATTCTTGACCACTTCCATAAACCTTCCAAACTGTTTATCGAGCTTGGATTTATGTTGGCGGTGCGGAAAAGGAAGTGTAATGGTGATTGGCTCGGCTTCTTTTGCTCTTATAGATGAAGCAGGGGACTTATCAGTCGGATCAAGGGTCGCTCGACCGAGCAAAGGAGCTGCTCGATCGAGTTTGTCAAAACAGGAACTTTCAGAAACCCCTCGAGCAGATGTTTCAGAATTTTTATAGGTTGCTCGATCGAGCAAAGGGGTGTTTCTTGATCGAGAAAAGGGGTGTTGCTCGATCGAGAAAAGGGGTGTTGCTCGATCGAGCATCCTCCTTTTCAGGCAATTTTTTGCTGTTTTCCGAATCTTGACGAGCAACTTCCATGCTTTCATCGTTCTCATCCCCTTTCATTTCCGGGCCTTTGTAATGGGTCCCACTCCTCAAATTAATAGCATTGGCTTCTTCATGTGGAGGGTGTCCCTGAGGTGGAAGATTCCCCGGTTATTTGTGTGGAAGTATCCACCATCTTGTTATGTGCGAACAATTGAGAGATCTGAGCATCTTGCTTTTGTTGTATCATGAGACTTTTCTGAATCATGGCTTTCAATTCTGCCATATCATTACTTGGAGGTGGTGGAGGTGGAGCTTGTTGAAAGTTTTGGCCTCCTTGATTTGGACGGTTATAATTGCCTTGAGAATTGCGATTTTCAGGAATCACATAAGAGGAACCTTGTTGTTGAGGTGGCGGCGGGGTAGGATTAAGAACATTCTGACTTTGGTAGGAGAAATTTGGATGCTCTCTCGTCCTTTCATTATAAAAGTTAGAGTACGGTGTACCTTGCTTAAAGGATTTAAAAACAAGTACTTGTTCAACCGTACTCATACACTCTGTTGCATTATGCCCCATGGTACCACATTTTTCACAGGTTGACTTTTATTGAACCATGGCATGGACCGTTTGTTTATTTTCCAAAGATTTTGAAGTTTGTAACTCGGCAATTTTAGCAGTTGATGCCTCCAACTGAGCTGCAACGACATTGTCCGAACCTCCGCGCCTCACATTACCCCTGAGATTGTCATACTCAGCAGTGTGAGTAGCTATATCGTCAATCAACTTCCAAGCATTAGCATCGGTAGTGTTATTTTGGAATCTTCCATTGGCAGCAGAATCTAGCAATGCTCTCTGATCATCATATAACTCGTTGTAAAACTGGTTGCATAGGAACCAAGTATCAAAACCATGATGTGGGATGGATTTGACAAGCGTCTTGAGGCGAACCCATGCCTCATTAAAGTTCTTAGTGAGACTTTGTTTGAAACTTGTGATTTGACTTAGGATGGCGTTGGTTTTCTGTGGCCGGAAATATCTTTTGTAGAAAGAAAGAGCCATAGAATTCCAATCAGTGATGCCAAGTGCATCCACATCTAACTCACCCAACCAATCTTCTTCCCCGTCTCGTAGTGAAAAGGGGAATAACACCAACTTGATTTGATTTTGCGTTACCCCACCCGTTAAAGGAATAGAGCAACAATAGTTGGTGAATTTTTCCATATGCTTCGCAGGATCCTCAGTGGGGCTTCCTCCAAACATGTTTCGCTCCACCAAAGGGATATAAGATGGAAGAATCTCAAAGGTTCCATTACCCGTAGTAGGGAGTTTGAATCCCTTGGGAAAAGATGCAACGGTAGGCTCCGAATGGCTGGCTAAAGTAGGCATGGTTGTAGTGGTGGAAAAAATATGTGTATCCTCTTCTAAGGATGGGTTTTCTGCGACGAATTCGGCGTAAACTATGTCAAGCGTACTCAAGTCTTCCGCTTCTTGAATTTCCTTCCAAAAGTTTCGTCTAACTCGGAGAGTCCTCTCTGGTTCGGAATCGTAGGGTACGAGATCGAACCTGGAACACTTGGGCATAAACGAACACTAAAGAAAAGGATAAGAACGGTCTCAAGGAACTTAGGTTCCCTGAGACGAAGAAAAAGACAAACTAAGTAGAAACAAACAGAAAATTATTGCCTCCACGGCAACGGCGCCAAATTTGATAAGGGTAAAGTTGCTTCACCTTAATCAAAGTAATCCTAATTCACTACTAAATAATAGTCAGCGGTAAGTAAGGTATCGAATCCATAGGGAGGAGGTAGTATTCTAATCTGTTAAACTAGGTTCGTCTCTATAGTAACAATTTCGGGGTTTTTGATTTGTGTTTCTAAACTAATAGCAAACAATAACAATAAAAGGTTGAAAACAATAAGATTAAAAGTTTAGGGTCTCAGGTTCACTAGGATTATTATTCAGGAGTAAGGGTGTAATCAACTATCATGCAATAAAGTTATCTAAGGTCACAAGATATGTCGATTCAATTATGCCCTTTTGATCTACAATTTAACATGCGGTCGCTATCATTAAACGAGTTCTATTCAATTGTCGTAGCCTATCTCAGTCTTAACCCAGTCGGTGTTAATCCTAATTCGCGAGACTAATTAATTAATCCTGGCCAATATTAAGCAACTAGAATTAAAACAATAATCAAACGATAACCATGCAATTGCAATTCAATTAATTAGTCTATCCCTTCAAACTATCCTAGATCCCCTTTCAACCCTAGATAAGAATTTAGCTACACATAATAATATTAATAACAACGATAATAAATAAAGTAAACATGATTAAGAATAATGAAAGGAGTAACAAAGAATAATTAAAGAACTAGAAAGTAACTAATCAAATAACAAAGGAAGATTAAAGAGTACCGATTACAAGTTGAACTAAAAAAAATAGTCTTGATGAATGAATCCAGCCGTAAAGCAAACAAAACTTCAGTTTCTAATATTAAAGCCTACCTAATTATGAAAGACGAGTTTTCCTTTTATAATAAAAAACTAATTAACTAGGTTAAACTAATTTGGGAAATCCGAAAGCTGCCAAACAGTGGGTTGCTCGATCGAGCATGACGTCAGCGCGACTCGATCGAGCAGAGTAACCTTGCTCGATCGAGCATCCTTCATATGGCTCGTTTCTTCGTTTTTCTTCATTTCTTCTCTTTTGTTCTCGATTCCTGTGCCTAAGCTTCTACGATCTGGCTCCACCATGCTCCATAACAACTCAAAAAGCTCCAAATGCATCCAATATGTATTAAAACATAATAGAAGCGGCAGAATCGATATTCTAGCTAAAATAGCATAAAACAAGCAAGGAAAGACGATAAACCGAGTCTTATGTATCTAAGGGAAGCATAAAATATGTAAATAAATAGTGACCATCAATGTCATCAACATATAATACTACAAAAATGATAATGCTCCTACTAACCTTCGTGTACACGCATGGTGTAACACCCCCATTTACCAAGGAGCCTTCAACAAGACCTTCCTGAGTAAATAAGGGCGCTACCATCTCCGTTTCCCGAGGGAGTGAACATCATAAGAAAATAACAAAACATATTTAGATACATAATATACTTTAATCTTTATTACATAACTTATTCAAACATAACTAAATACAATACACTCGACTTGTGAACTCTACACTAAGCAGCAGTAACATGGCATCGACTCGTCGCATCCCAGCTAACCCAATATCATCACAAACACAGACCTGTAATCCATCTGCTCCCCATCCCCAAATAGATCATCACAGTTTCAACAACCAAAAGGGGTCAGTACCAAATATACCGACCAATTTACAAGACAAGCAAAAGGAAAAGAGAAACCAGAGGGCCACCGCATTGGACACCTCAGTAGAATCAGGTTACCATCCCTACTCTAAAAAAACCACCAATTGACCCTAGACCGCAGCTAGAGGCGTCGAACTTCCATCTCACCGCAACGAGATAAACCCGGAACATTAATGTTCTTATCCCCCACGTAGCGGGATAACTACAGGGGCGAACTCAGAGTGTGATCCGTCTCCCAACGGAATCATCAATCAGTAACCATAGTAACAACCCAAAATCCACCCAAACTCCATCAGCGTCATCAATCACAACAAGTAACATATAATCTTATCACATCAATTAGCATAACAAATACTGAGTAGGAAAACCCTACCTTTAGCGTTCCAGCACTCAGCCACCATCCGGCGCATACACACAGGTACAAGCACATATCACATCTTTAATCCGAATCTACAACAATAACACAATTCCTATCACAACTAAGGTCGCTAACGTCAATTAATAACTAGAAGGAAGATACTAACATAATAAGGCTAGTGGTCTCCTCTAGCAAGGTGGTCGCGCTCGCCGCTAGGCTCCCGTGGCGGTTCCCAAGGTGGTAGTCTCATAGGGTGGTTAGGGTTTAGAGAATAGGGGGATTAGGTTTAGGTTAGAGAGAGAAAGAAAATAAGAGTTTTTGTGAAAATAAGATTAAAGTTGAAGCCTCCCGAAATATAAATAACGCGGCCTGACTTCGCCACACTCGACCGAGTACAAGGAACACCTGATCAAGTAAGATTTACTCGGTCGAGTAAGCTTCACTCGGTCGAGTGTCATCAGCACTCGACCGAAAACTGTCTACTAGGTCGAGTACTCCTATTAAGAGTACAAGGTCTCCCAATGTTATCCTATGGATAGCCTCATACGGTCCGCTCCTTAAGGTCAAGGGTTGATCAAAGGTCTCTAAAATACCGGGTATTACACATGGCTCCTCCTCACATCGCACAAAATCGAACTTTTCAATTGTCGTGTGAAAACGGATATTACAATTACGAGAAGCTTGCTTTAATTTATAAATAGATCGTTCAAGCTTACATACTTTATCATTAGAAGATGGCAATGTGAAACCTTCAGGTTGAGTCATATAGACATCTTTCTTTAACTCCCCATTGAGGAAATTTGTTTTCACGTCCATTTGTCGTATCTCATTATCATAGTATGCAGCTATAGCAAGTAGGACCCGAATAGATTTGAGCATTGCCACAGGGGAGAACGTTTCTTCATAATCAATACCTTCCTTTTGATTATACCCCTTGGCAACAAGACGGGCTTTATAGGTCTCAACCTTACCGTCTGCTCCAATCTTTTTCTTAAACACCCACTTGCATCTAATGGGTTTTATGTCTTTAGAGTTATCAACCAAAGTCCACACTTTGTTGATTCTCATAGACTTCATCTCGTATTTCATAGCCTTAATCCATTTCTCATGATCTGGACTTGTCATAGCCTCTTTGAAGCATCTAGGATCACCATCAATGTGAGTTATATCATCAATATGATTAGCCTAATCATCTTGCACTAATAGATTTAATCTTTTTGGCGCATGACGTTCCCTAACCGACCTTCTTAGACGCTCATGTACTATTTGATTTTCTGGCTGCTCAGGTTCCAGGGTTTATTCATTAATCAACTGATTTTCCTCAACATTTGAGTTTTGACTTGTTCATGGCAACTCTAAAACACCAAATAAAGGTTGCTCATTTGGCATCTCATGCTCTTGAGTCACTGTTGACACATTGGTATCTTAGATCTCATCAAGATCTATTTCTGTACCATGACTTCGTCCTTCAAGGAATTCCTTTTCTAAAAAAAGTTGCATTTCTGGCCACAAACACTGTGTTTAGAAGGGTGATAGAAACAGTATCCCATAGTCTCCTTGGGATAACTAACAAATCTACAGTTGTCAGATTTAGCTTCAAGCTTGTCTACTGCACTCGCTTAACATAAGTTGGACAACCCCAAATCCTCAAATGCTTAAGATTAGGCTTACGTACCTTCCATATCTAATATGGTGTTTTAGTGACTGCCTTAGTGGGAACTTTATTTAATATATACGCAACAAATTCTAAAGAATATCCAATAGGAAAATAGGAAAATCAGTGAACCCCATCATGAATCTCACCATATATAATAAGGTTCGATTTCTCCTTTCTGAAACACCATTATGTTGTGGCGTTACAGGAGAAGTCCACTGTGACAAGATCCCATCTTGTCTTAAATAATCAATGAACTCATCACTGAGATACTCGCCTCCACGGTCATATCTCATCAGTGCCTTAATATTATTACCAGAATGTTTTTCAACTTCACTGCGAAATATTTTGAAATTTTCAAAGGATTCAGATTTATGTTTCATTAGATAAATAAATCCAAATCTTGGCACATTATCAGTGAATGTGATAAACTAAGAATATCCACCTTTAACTTGAACTATCATTGGACCACATACATCAGAATGTATGAGTCCTAAAAGCTCACTAGCTTTTTCTCCTATTCCAGTAAAAAGAGATTTGGTCAACTTCCCTAGGAGATAAGATTCACAAGTTTCATATGATCCATAATCATATTGACCCACTCACCCTTCACGATGAAACTTGTTTACTCTTTTCTCACCAATGTGACCAAGCCTACAATGCCAAACGTAAGTTTGATTCCCTTGATTATTTCTCTTCCTCTTTTGGCCAGAAACGGTCATAATAGGATAAATCACCAGCTCGGGTAAAACATAAAGACCAACCTGCAAATAACCATTCATATATAAATCATCACCATGATAAATAGAGCATTGATTATTATAGAAAATTTGTCTAAATCCACACTTGTCCAGATTCGAGATGGAAACAATGTTCGAAACAAACTTAGGAACCTAAGAACAATCTTCTAAAGTTATGGTCTTGCCATCAGGCATTCTAAGAAAGACGCTTCTTACAGCTAGGACAGCTACATTTGCTCCATTCCCAACTTTTAGTCTGACCTCTCCCTTCTTTAACCATCTTTTGATCCTTAAACCTTACAACATATTGCAAATGTTAAAGCTACTGTCGGTATCTAATACCCATTTAGTAGTATCAATAGTTGTCAAAGAAATCATGAAAGCATTTTTCAAAATTGTTTTACCATGTTGCTTGTCCCTTAAAGCTATCTTATACTCTGGACAGTTTCCTTTCCAGTGTCCTTTCTTCTTGCAAAAGAAACAGTCATCCTCTAACTGGTCAGTCATCACCCTCCTACTCATAGAAGAGCTACTAACCATATTCAGAAATCCATATTTAACTAAGGACATAGATATCTCATATCTAGCAGCCCCACTCTGAGACTTGTATATCTTCCTAAGATGTGCAATGATCTGTGGAGGATTCATATTTTCATTTGCCTCTAAAGTTGAGGACTCATGGAGGCCAAATTAATGCACTTCGCAGTAGAACTCTATTCAGAGTACTCTGCATATGCATCTAATGCAGTTGCATTACTTTCTCCATCTAGAGGTGGTCGCATAACGGGCTTATCGATCACATCAATAAGCTTTTCATGCATGAGAACATTTCTCAGGTTCTGGTACCTATCATCAAAATTGTTACCAGACAGTTTGTTAGCATCAAGAATGTTTTGCATTGTAATTATAGCCATTATGAGAAATTTGATACGAAGGAAAAACAAAAAACAAGAACACAAAACATACACCATTAAGACATGGAATTTATCCAAATGACAATAATAAACTTCAAAACATAACTGAGCCTCTTGGTAGTCAAGTCGTTTCTCACACAAAATTAAAGTCCTGCTACATTACCATTAATATTTCATCATATGAAATGAAACCAGACTCTATACTACATAGTCCCTTGGTAGTCAGATCGTTCTTATTAGTATAGTTGAGTTTATCCATCTTTGTGACAGAGAATTAGTTAATCTCATACCCTCTAGGTAGTCTAGACTATAAGTACAAATTAGTAAACTTTTCTCCACACTCGTATCATATACAATAGACAGTATCATATACCTCTGAACTACAAATGGGCTAGTCAGGTCGTACCTTGTAAAAAAACGTTATTGACTAGTTTGTTGGAAAGTCTCTTTAACAAAATATGATATATTTTATTAATTACAAAACTCAATAATTTTACTTGGTCAATATTTTAAATTATTAAAACAATTTTTATAACAATAATGACATATCTCATATATCCTTCAATAACAATTGTTGACAATTATATAATAATTACCACAACTATTATGAGAACTAATCACCTCGTTGCTACTGATAATCCACATTAACGAAATGATTACATAACAAAATTTTAGCAGTGAATTAGAATATACATTCTGATTCCACCAAATGAAAGCCATTGAAGTTTAAACATGTGCAACATCCGCTATAACAAGTTAGTGTCACTGATAACAATCATCAAACTAAAAACATGGATCAAGTTATCAAACCTGCGGTATTACAGGCGACAAGCGGAAACAAGTCACATCGACTAAATATAATATCCGATTTTACGTATTGATGACTATTGAGCATGCAAACTTGTTCATCATGATAACAATCCGTCAATCATTACATCAATACACAACCACGCACGCCAAATTAATATTACAAAAATTGATAACAATTATCAAAACTGTCGCAAAGCAGTCCAGAATGCATTGAACGAAAAACAAACACCTCATTCACGGAAGCCGGAAAATATGTAATCCTATTTTTCTACATACAATCTAAATACAAAATTAACCCTGATACCAATTGAAGGATCGGTATGCGCAGCGGAAATAATTACTATACCATCCTTTAAAGACCTATTGCATTCGAATTGTTGTATATAAAAGGGATTAATTCACATACCTAGAATTAAGACAGGTTAGAAATTAACTCTGAAAGTACGATGTCTCTAGTGTATCCACACCGAGTAAAATCTACACTCTCAACCTTTGAGACGACTTGGAGATATGAGAACCCTTGAGAAAACCCTTTTTCTCTCTCTAGCTTTTTGGGTGGACACTAAACTTGAATGAGTTGTGTTATTTATCAATTCCCCAAGTCCAAGTATTTATAGGGAAGAATAAAAAATAAACTCTTTATTTTAATTTCTTATTTTAATACTATGAAATACTTTGTCCTTTTATTAAACGTATCTTATTATGTGTTAGCAGTTAATACAATAATATGTCATCTAGATACTCTAATTATTATCATATAATAATATAAAGTTATCTTAAGTGTAAACGTTAACCCGTAAGTGTGTGACCATCTAGGTTCAACATTAAGCCAGTAGTAATTAACGTTGCCGATCCGATTAGGTTTGAGACATAATTCCTACAACTTATTTATTATATCAACCAAAATGAAAATATAATTTCTTAGACAACTAAGGAAGATGAGGTAACATCGGATAGTTGTAAATTGTTGGTGGAGTACGGTAGACTGTGTACGAGCTTCATCATCCACATCAGCTACAAGACACAACGCTCCCGAAGATCATCGATACGTTTGCTCTGAGAAGTGGCAGGAACAAGATGCACTTACGCCACAAGGACATAAAAATAAATTGACGAAAGCGAACCAAGAAGGCGTGCCTCTAATGGAGAAAAATCTCCTACATCTTGAAGGGCACACAAGACAGACCAAGGACTCACAACTTGAGAGGCCGCGCCAGTAGACGAACCCGAACAAAAAAGACCCCTCAATCAATCTTCTGGCCAGGTTCACCTTAGAACTTCATTCCGTGATAAAGACAACAAGGACCGAGATCATCATAACCTTCCTAAAGGAGTCATTATTTATATGACAAGAAACAAAAAGAACAAACAATGGATTTAAAAAAGAAGACATGACAAGGATATTCAATGAAATCACCTTAACCATCCTAACCATCGCCAATGCCACCCTCAATAAAAATTGTTATGACCACAACTAATCCATGAAATAAAAAAACTCTAATCTTGAGAAGCTCGCACAACCAATTGTCAAAAAAAAACATAATATCCCGACCACCCTGCACCACCACCGAACGAGATCCAATGGCCACAAAGACGCACCCTAACAGGCTAAATCGCACACCTAATCAAAGATAAACAACATGCCTAAACTAATGCAGTAACGGCCAAAAAAACATTGCTGCTAAGGTTAGAATGCAACCCCTTTGGTCTTATGATGATGTTGTTAACCTGTCTCTAAGAATTGAGAAAATGTGAAAGATTAAACCTGCTACACCCAAACCCGTCAAACCATTTCAGATCAGAGTTTATAGTGGTGTTAGGATCACTGAAACACCCAAAACAGCACCCCCACCCATCTTGGATAAAGGGAAATGAATCGTGGGGCAGAAACCCAACACCACCATGACTGAGAATATGGTCAAGTGTTTCCAATGCCAAGGCTATTGCCATTTCAGAAAAGACTGTCCCTCAAGAAAAACACTGACTATTATGGAAGTAGAAACATGGGAGAAGGAAGGGTTAGTGGAGTATGAGGAGCAGTAGGTCTTGGAGGAAGAAGAGCCCCCTGAGGAAGAGTCAGAATAAGCCATGGTCCAAGCACACCCTGACACAAGTCACACCTTAATCTTGTGGACGGTCATGCATTCCCAACAGACACCCCTAGAAGAGGATAAGAGGTCACTTATATTCAGGAGTAGGTGCACCATGCAAGGGAGGGTGTGTAATGTGATTATTGATGGAGGGAGCTGCACAAATATAGCATCTGTTACTATGGTAAACAAACTCAATTTGAACTCTCAGTCCCACCCACAACCCTACAAGCTGAGATGGCTAAACAAAGGAGATGAGGTCAAGGTAGACAAGCAGTGTCTGATATCTTTTTCAATTGGGAGTGTATACAAAGATGAGGTTCTTTGTGATGTAGTGCCAATGGATGCCTGTCATTTACTCTTAGGCAGACCATGGGAGTTTGATAAAAGCTCAGTGCACCAGGGTAGGAATAACACCTACACCTTTAAGCATGGAAGTATGAAGATCACCCTAACTCTTCTACCACCTAATCAGAAGAGCTATGGAAGTCCTAACATGTCTGAGGATCTCAGTGGGGTCCTATTCCTATCTGAAGCAGCTATGGTGAAAGAGTTCCAGGAGGAACAACCAGTTCAAGTCTTGCTATCAAAGGAGGTCCATGAGGGTAAGCAAGCTGAGGTTCCTGCAGAAGTTGAACCATTGATAAGCCAGTTCAAGGATGTGTTCCCTGAAGAGCAGCCTAGTGGCCTACCCCCCTTGAGAGGGATTGAACATCAGATTGACCTTGTGCCAGGATCTGTAGTCCCTAACAGGCCTGCATATAGGTGTGATTCTAAGGCAACTCAGGAGCTGGAAAAACAGACTGATGAATTGATGGGCAAAGGGTTTGTGAGAGAGTCTTTGAGTCCTTGTGATGTACCTTCTCTCTTAGTACCAAAGAAAGATGACACATGGAGGATGTGAATAGATAGCAGAGCCATCAACAATATCACAGTCAAATATAGGTTTCCTATACCTAGGCTGGATGACATGCTAGATGAATTGAGTGGGTCTAATGTCTTCTCAAAGATAGACCTCAAGCAAGGCTATCATCAGGTGAGAATCAGGGAAGATGATGAATGGAAGACTGCCTTCAAAACAAAGCATATGCTCTATGAATGGCTTGTTATGCCATTTGGATTATCAAATGCACCTAGTACTTTTATGAGATTGATGACAGATGTACTCAGGCCATGCTTAGGCAAATTTATGGTGGTATACTTTGATGACATACTAATTTACAGCAAGAATCAGGAAGAACATCTGACGCACCTTGAATCAATTTTTGAAATTCTGAGAGAAAGCAAGTTATTTGGAAAGCTGGAGAAATGTACATTCATGACAAAAGAGGTTAAGTTCTTAGGGTTTGTGGTATTAGGAAGGGGAATCTCTGTGGATCAAGACAAGGTTGCTGCTGTTCAGTCTTGGTCAATCCCTAAGAACATCACAGAAGTTAGAGGTTTTCATTGTCTTGCTTCATTTTACAGAAGATTTATCCAGAACTTCAGTGCTATTGGTGCTGCCATAACTGAATGCATGAAGAAGGGAGAGTTTAAATGGACTAAGAGTGCTTTGCAAGCCTTTAGACATATCAAAAGGCTCTTGTGTGATGCACATGTCCTTAGGCTACGTGATTTTAACTGCCTATTTGAAGTAGAGCGTGATGCCAGTGGTGTGGGAATAGAAGTTGTCCTGATTCAACAGAAGAAGCCAGTAGCCTATTTCAGTGAGAAGTTAAATAGGGCGAAGCTAAGCTATTCAACCTATGATAAGCATTTCTATGCCCTTGCTAGAGCTCTTATGCATTGGAGCCATTATCTGAAGCCTAACCCATTTGTGTTGCATTCAGATCATAAGGCCTTAAAGTATATAAGTGGTCAACACAAGCTGAACCACAGGCATGCCAAGTGGGTTGAATTTCTTCAATCCTTTACATTTTCAACAAAATACAAGGAAGGCAAGTAGAACATTGTTGCAGATGCCTTGTCAAGGAGGTACACATTGCTGTCAACCATGGAACAGAAGATCCTAGGGTTTGAGTTCATGAAGAAGCTATACAAAAATGATCCTGCCTTCTATGAAGATTGGCTATGATAAGGGTAAAGTCGCGTCAGCTTAATCAAAGTAATCCTAATTCACTACTAACTAATAGTCAGCGGTAAGTAAGGTATCGAATCCACATGGAGGCGGTAGTATTCTAATATGTTAAACTAGGTTTGTCTTTTATAGTAACAATTTCGTGGGTTTTTTTATTTGTGTTCCTAAACTAATAGCAAACAATAACAATAAAAGGTTGAAATCAATAAGATTAAAAGTTTAGGGTCTCAGGTTCACTAGGATTATTATTCAGGGGTAAGGAAGGGTGTAATCAACTATCATGCAATAAAGTTATCTAAGGTCACAAGATCGGTTGATTCAATTATGCCCTTTAGATCTACAATTTAACATGCGATCGATATCATTAAAAGAGTTTTAGCCTATCTTAGTCTTAACCCGGTCGGTGTTAATCCTAATTCGCGAGACTAGTTAATTAATCCTGGCCAGTAATTAAGCAACTAGATTTAAAACGATAATCAAACGATAACCATGCTATTGCAACTCAATTAATTAGTCTATCCCTTCTAACAATCCTAGACTCCCTTTCAACCCTAGATAATAATTTAGCTACTCATAACGATATTAATAACAACGATAATAAATAAAGTAAACATGATTGTAGAGTCTGTTAATCGAATACGAAAGAAAGGGGGGGGGGGGTGGTGAATTGAGTATTAACAACTAGCCCCACTTTTTCGATTTATATGATATTTAATTAATTATTTGATTCTATAGATTAAAATCAACTAATTAATTAATCAAAGTAAATGCAAGTAACGAAATAACGAAAACTAAAGAGAGGCACACGTGATTTTTGAAGTGGTTCAGTTTCACAAGTTGAAACCTACGTCCACTATTCTCGATTAATAATCTTTAGTATCTTTATCCGGATTACAAAAATTATCAACCCAGTCGTATAATTAACTATGATTATAACTCAAGGTGAGTATCGCTAAATACTCTATACTATCTTACGTTAATAAGAAAGTACAATATAACTCACAAGGATTCTCGTTAAAGAATAAGTAAGATTATGTGATGTACTATTATCCAATAACGTATTTCACGTGAGCGATTGACAAAGAAGATGCACGACTTTTTTCGTAAAAATAAACACCAAAAATAATAAATATTTTGCTCAAAGTTTGCTTTAAAATCAATTTATAAAATTCTCTCAATTGTATAAAAGTCGTTGTGAATGATTAAGATGGAAGCAGTATTTATAATAGAAGCATAGGAGATAGAAAATCTAAAATCCTATCTTTATTTTTAAGAAAGATATTTATCTTTAATATCTCAAAATATTATTTGCTTTATCTTTTAAAAATATATTTATCTTTAATATCTCAAAATATTGTTGTAAATATATTATTGGAATCCTTGGTTAAGGTAAACAAGGAAACAACCTATAGAGGCCAAAATTCCTTACTACCACAAAACCTAGGAGCATGCAATTTTAGGAGGCACAATCCTTGGGTCTCACGAAACCCAAGGTGGCACAACCACTAGGTGGGCTTATTAGGTTAACAACAAATTGAGATAAAATATATTAGAAACCCTAGGTAGCATGACAACTCATAAGTTGTATTACTAACCAATAGAATCTCATAAATACACCATCTATTAAAACTTTTGATAAATATAAAAATACTCTTTATCTTTTTTAATACATTTAAAATATTTATTTCCAAAATCATGCATCAACTTTTATCATTCAAAGTTATAGGTTAAAGCTATAACTTTGACCTCTAGTATGTAAAGTTATAAGTGAGTCATAACTTTACAAACTTAAAATCACTCTAATGGAATAGTTACCGAATGACGATCTTGTTGGAGTAAGTGTCCTCCACAATAGTGCATTTATATAATAAATCTCATTTTGGAATATTCGTGGGATAATTAGTATATTGATACTCCACGTCAGTTGATTAACGTAAATCAATAACGATCAGCTGACTAGAGTTAGACGTTATTGTCGTATTACGACGGTGATCAACTGACCCCTTTCGGTCACACCTAAAGGATGAGACCCAAATAGAAAACTAATTATTTGTATGCGATACAGTTTAATTAGCCCTTTACATATATATTTTATATATGTTTGGTTTCGAGAGTTATTTATTGGAAATTGAGTTAGGAACTCATTCAGGTAAAGTTTATTAGCCAATTATACGATAACTGACTGAATAAATTTACGTCTTATTTTAATACGATTAAATAAGATTTAATTTATTAATTAATTGTTAATTCATTAAATTAGTGGAGGTTTTGTTTATATTCGGAGGTAGAGGTAATTAGTTAATTATATTTACAATAAGTTGTAACATAAATTAACTGAGCATTGTGGGACCCATTATATATTGATATAATGGTAATGTGTCACTTAAAAGTTAAGTGTATGTATTTTACATCATATATTTGTTGTTTAATCAAATCAACATTTTAATTATATGAGATAATTAAATATATAATTAACAAGTATTTGTGGGACAAATATTAAAAAATCAAAATGGACCCATTTTCTCACAAGTGCACCGGTTTTAGGGTGAGCAAAAGGCAATGATTTGATTCCTTTTGGTCTTGCCAATAAAACACTTTGTTCTTTTCTAAACTTGGTTTTTGTCTTACCAAGTAGTAATGATTAAGCATGCAAAGAAAAGAAACACTCAACCTCACCATCACCTACTCATATGTGGCCGGCACATGTGCTCAAAAAATGAGCAATTATTGTTCATTTTGATTGACTTGTGCAAAACATATTCAAAACCTAACATATCTCTCTACATCTCTCTAAAAATAATACTAGTAAACTACTAATTGTTAGTACTATTTTCTTGGTGTTCACTAAGGAGTAGTAACACAAAAGTATTATTATACAAGGGTTAGTTCTTATAATATCTAGTTAATATTATTAGAACTTTTGGTATCATCTTAGGTGCTACTACAAGGAGATCTTCTATTTTGAAGATTTGGGTTTTGGAGGATCATTCCAAGCTTGGTAGAAATTCATACGACAATAATAAGTTATTGTTCTTACTTCCATTTCAATGTGAGGAAATTTCAAATCTTTTATTTATAATGCCTTTATATTTGCATGCATGTTACATAGATCATTAAATACTAAATTAACAAGTTAATTAGTAACTAATTAGAGGAGTCTAATTAGGGTCTATGGACTTTCATGTGATATCAGAGCTAGCTTGTAGCATGCATGTTCATTTTGGGCATTTTTATTAAAGTTATATAAGTTAACCAATAAAATCAAAAATTAAAGTTTAAATATGATTTGGACGAAATTTTTGGTGCATGCATACCAACTGAATTCAAAAATTTTGGGGTCAAATTTGATGATATTACAGATTTATTTGTTATTTATTATGATTTATGCCTTTTAAACCGAGTTAACATGCATTTTATGAGTTAAAAGTTAACTAAAAATAGTTGCATGTTGATTCTGGCCATGAAATTTTAATATGATCTCACATGCATGTCTAACATATTGTATGTAAAATTTCGTGACTTTTACTTAAGTATTGCATGTTTATTGAGTTTTATGAGATAAAAGTCGATAATATGAGATTATAATGTTCATAAAATGGAAACGTTATTTTCTGGCCATGAAATTTTTTGGTACATTTTAAATTCGGATTTATATCATGTTGATGAAATTTCATAATGTTTTTCACTATTTTACTATATTTAATGGCCTTTATTTGATAAAACCGTTAAATGCAAAGTTATTTGTTCATTAAATTAATTTAAAATTTTTTGGGCAAATGGTTTGTTTTTGGAGTTCCTGAAGATTTTTCAGAATGTAAAAAATTTTTGTTTCAAATTTATTTATGATATTTAATTTTATTTTGGGTTTATTTCATAAATGTTATTATTAAACCTCTATATTTAACAAATACGATCAAATGCAACTAATTAAACATAAACAAAATTAGTGGGGACTAATTTTTAGTTCTAAATCAGATTATATAATTAGTTTGAGCTTAAATACGATTTAAGTGTTGATTATTGAATTTTTAATGGTTAAAAATCGATAAAATCCATAAAACCGAGCTAGAATGAGCATGTCAAGTGTTTAGGGCGATTTTGGCATGATTTTTACAGCATTTTATTTATGTTGTTTATGTTGAATGAATGAATGTCATTTATTTATTTTAATGCAAGTTGTACCTAGTATGGCCTAGATTATTTTTAATCGGTATTACCCGTAATGTAAGGGAATACCGATTCGGTTGTAATTTATTGCGTTCTCGTATCGCCGTTTTGTAATAATTAATAGTTTCATTTTATAGATCAAGTGTATAATAGGAATTACCTATGTATTCATTTGTATTTTTTTAATTATTTATTATGAAGACGGAGATTTCCGAAGTCGGTGTTCCAAAAGACGGTGCCATTTTGGAGTTTTTCCATGAAGAGGCAAGGGACGAAGGAGTTGGTTTCCGATTTTGTAATCATCTAGTTAATAAGATTAGCTAGGTGGCCATACTAGGATTTATTAATTGTTAATTGCTTGTTTATGTTTTCCGCTCATGCCAAAATCGCCAACATGCATTTTTATTTCGCGATTGTCAATTCAACGTTATTTAAAATTCGCCGATTTAGGTCACTTATAGGCAATTAATAACTAAATTAGCAAGACCTCTCACAAATCTTAAAATTGAATTGAGATTTAGCCTTACCAATTAAAGCACCTATGAATCCCGTGCTCATTAGGACAACCACAACGTGGACCTTTTTACCTCGGGTAAGTAGGGTGATGCGATCACATGCCTAAATTAGGTTGGTCTCAACGAGATAAGCGTTATGTCGGGACTAGGAGACGGGTTTGGATGAAATCCGTCGACCGAGAGTTCTAGGAGTAGAATTAGTCAAAGTGTTGACTTGTCGTTTATTATATAAAGGTGGCATAAACATGTTCATTTTTATCTAAAATGCGGGTCTCAGAATCGCTTAAATAATTTCGTGAGGGGTCATTATATTAGTGACTTGTTTAAAATTGTTTTCACAAGTAAAATTGTTTAAAACATTGAATGTTAATATTTCCCAATTTTGTTGTAGTAATTCAATTCGCAACTGGCAAACAATAACAACAATACCGTTCTACTTGGCAAAGACTCATGGCTAAGGTCCGTAATGGACAAATGCATCTTAAAAGACGACGGATCTAATTTCGTCGAGTTGGAGCAAACGATTAAGAGTGCGGCGTTATCGGATAATGTCTTGCGCTACTTGACCGAAACCCCTCCCAATGAACCCGGCCCAAGGGCCACTAATGCGGCCAAAGACGCTTATGAGGAGTACTTGAAAGTATCTAATGACGTCAAGATGGTCTTTATTTAGTCAACGTCCTCTAGTCTTAAGCAACAATACATCACCCTAGGAGCATATGAGGTATTCTCAAGGGTGACTTTGGCGTTTTCTCAGTCACCTGACACACACCAATACAATGCTATGACATGGCTTTTTGAAGCCAAGCTAGACAAGGGCAAAAAGGTTGGCCCACACATGCTCAAGATGGTTGAGCATGTGGACACCCTAGATCGTCTAGGGGTTAATATTCCAAAGAAGCTAGCGGTTGGCCGCATCCTTCACTCACTTCCTCCCAAGTTCGCCCAAACTAGGGCGAAATATAACATGCATGGCATGGACAAGAGCTTTCATGAGCTCCATGCCCTCCTTACCCAAGTCGAACGGGATATGGAGGCAAGTGGGAGTGAGAAAAGGAATGTTCTTTCAATGAAGTTGAAGAACTTAAGTCTTGGGGTTCAAAAGGGAAAGGGCAAAGCTAAGGCCCAATTTAAGAAGCATGGAAAAGGAAAGGGCAAAGCTATAATGTATAGCAATGCCAAGGCTAAGGGCAAGAAGCATGCTGACGCCGAATGCTTTTATTGTAAAGGCAAGGGACATTGGAAACGCAATTGTCCCAAATACTTGAAGGATAAGAAGGATGGATGTGTGACACCATCATGTATAATCCTCTCTTCTCTCTATATGATAGATATTAACTATGCTTGCACTTCTACTTGGGTATTTGATACCGGATGTGGTTCTTACCTTTGTAATTATTTACAGGGGCTGAAGGACGTGCAAGCACTAGCTAAGGGTGATGTGGACCTACGCATGGGGAATGGAGCAAGAGTAGCCGCCGTTTCCGTAGGAACTTATGTACTCACCTTAGCTAGTGGTCTTGAATTGTATCTAAATAATTGTTATTGTGTACCCTCCTTAACCAAGAACATTATCTCCATATCCGTACTTGACGCGGAGGGTTTCTCTTTTGTAATCAAGAACAATAGTTGTTCGTTTTCTTTTAATGATGTGTTTTATGGTAAAGCCGTCTCTATTGGAGGTATTTATGTTCTAGATAATGTTAATGAAGTTTATCATGTAGAAAGTAAGAAGCTAAAATTAGGTGAAACTAATCAATCATACCTTTGGCATTGTCGTTTAGGTCGTATAAACGAACGACGCATAAAGAGACTTGTTTCAACGAAACTTCTCAAACCATTTGATTACGAATCTTATGGTGTATGCGAATCTTGTCTTTTAGGCAAGATGACTCATGCTCCTTTTACGGGAAAAGGAACACGAGCAAGTGAGGTATTAGGCCTTGTACATACGGATGTGTGTGGCCCAATGACTCTCCAAGCTAGAGGTGGTTATAACTATTTCATTACCTTTACCGACGATTTGAGTAGATATGGATATGTCTACTTAATGAGGCATAAGAGTGAAGCTTTTGAAAAGTTCATAGAGTTTCAACATGAAGTAGAAAACCAATTGAATTAGAAGATTAAAACCCTACGATCCGATCGTGGTGGTGAATATCTAAATAATGAATTTGATTCACATCTAAAAGATTGTGGCATAGTATCACAATGGACTCCTCCTAGAACACCCCAACTAAATGGTGTGTCCGAAAGGAGAAACAAAACTTTATTAGATATGGTTCGGTCAATGATGTGTCTTACAGAGCTTCCTGATTCATTTTGGGGATTTGCTATCTTAATCGCAATTTTTTCACTAAATTGTATCCCAACTAAAGCGGCAGATAAGACTCCATATGAGATATGGAAAGAAAAGGCTCCTTATTTGTCATTTATGAGAATTTGGGGGTGCGAGGCGTATATTCATGACAAGTCTAAAGACAAACTCGCACCCAGATCCAACAAATGTCTTTTTGTAGGGTATCCTAAGGAAACACGTGGTTATTACTTCTACAACTGTCACGAGGACAAAGTGTTTGTGTCTCGTGATGGTGTCTTTTTAGAAAATAATATTATTTCTAATAGACAGAGTGGGAGAAAGTTTGAACTTGATGAAGTTCAAGAGCCACAAACCGAGAATAAACTAGAGGAAAACGTTCCCTCCTCGACTGAAACGGTTGCTGTCCCTAGAAGGTCAAGTAGAGTTGTTCATCAACCTGACAGTTACCTCGGATGTATCGAGGAAGATGGAGTTTTGTTAATTTTTTAAAGTGATGAACCTACCACCTACAAGTCGGCCGTTTCTAGTCCCGACTCCTCGCATTGGCTCGAGGCCATGCGATCCGAAATGGATTCTATGCGCGAAAATCAAGTATGGGACTTGGTAGACCTACCTGAGAAGGTACGACCTCTTCAGTGCAAGTGGATCTACAAGATCAAAATCGGCATAGATGGACATAATAATGTCTACAAAGCCAGATTGGTGGCAAAAGGGTTCACTCAAGTTCATGGTTTACACTATGATGAAACCTTCGCCCCAGTCGCTATGCTTCGATCCATTAGGATTCTCTTAGCGGTTGCAGCTTTTCATAACTATGAAATTTGGAAAATGGATGTCAAAACCGCCTTCTTGAATGGGATTCTAGAAGAGGAAGTGTATATGACACAACCTGAAGGTTTTATGGATAAATCCAATCCTAAGAAAGTATGAAAAATTAAGAGATCCATTTATGGTCTTAAGCAAGCATCCAGGAGTTGGAATCATCGCTTCGATCATGTTATCAAACAAAATGGTTTCACTCGAAGTGTCGAGGAGCCATGTTTATACATGAAGTTTAGTGGGAGCAAAGTTACTTTCCTTATTTTTTATGTGGATGACATACTTCTCATTGGGAATGATGTACCAATGCTTACTTCTACAAAGGAGTGGCTAGGTAAACATTTCCAGATGAAGGATTTGGGAGAAGCACAACGCATTTTGGGTATCCGGATCTATAGAGATAGGTCTAAAAGGATACTAGCATTAAGTCAAGAAGATTATATAGATAAGATTCTTGATCAGTTCAAAATGAAAGACTCGAAGAGAGGCTTTCTTCCCATAGGTCATGGTATCACTATGAGTAAATCGCAGAGTCCTACCGTCACCGAAGAGATTGAACGCGTGAAATTGATTCCTTATGCTTCTGCAGTTGGATCAATCATGTATGCTATGATGTGCACTCGTCCCGACGTTGCATATGCTTTGAGCATGACGAGTCGTTATCAAGCCAATCCAGGTGAGAGTCACTGGATAGCCGTCAAGAACGTACTTAAGTACTTACGAAGAACTAAAGATTCGTTCTTGGTGTTTGGAGGAGAAACTGAGTTGCGTGTAAAGGGTTACATGGACGCTAGTTTCCAAACTGATATGGATGATTTGAAATCCCAATCCGGCTATGTCTTTATGTTGAATGGAGGAGCTGTTTGCTGGAAAAGCTTCAAGCAAAGCGTTACTGCGGATTCTACAACAGAAGCTGAGTACCTTGCAGCATCAGAGGCTGCTAAGGAAGCTGTGTGGATTCGGCAATTCATGGATGGTCTAGGGGTAGTCCCCACCGCCGCAGATCCAATCACGATGTATTGTGATAACAGTGGGGCTATCTTTTAAGCAAAGGAACCCAAGTCTAGTAACAAGTCTAGACATGTACTTAGGAAATACCATGTAATTAGAGATTATGTGGAAAGGAAGGAAATTGATGTATGTAAGGTTGGGACAGACGATAACATCGATGATCCTCTAACCAAGCCTCTTTCAAAGGCTAAGCATGATGGGCATGTCGTTGCAATGGGATTAAGACGAGTACCTGAATTCCTCTAGATTATATGATATGTAATAGTTGAATATTGTATCAATGTTTACATATATGATAAATGCATTCATTGTTCGAGTTTTATATGAACTCTTTATTTTAGTTTGGCTAAATTTCAATGCTTTGTTTTATCTGAATTGGTTTTATGAAAAGTTGAACACAATTCAAGTGAACAAGATAAACTTAGTACTATTGTCCCTAGTCACTCACATGAGGTGACGTCTCGAAGTGACTAGATTGTAAGTCGATCGATGGCCAGTTTAGCGCCATGGGGTCATGGAGATGACTGGTCGTTTACTTAGGCAGATTATATGACACTCTGTCGGACAGTGACCTTTATAGGATCCCTTATCAAAATTATTGAAGCCTGGTCGTGGCAGGGATTTCTATATTATTCCTATGAGTCGATTCTTTAGACTGGCGACCATTTACCTGAGTTGGTGTAGTTTCCGATTGACCTTGGTCTTTGTCCTAGGTCGTGCCGTGATAGGAGGCCGATCGACATCTTCTAGGTCATGGTGATCTGCATTATACAGTGTCAGTTGGGTCAATAGGAATTGTCCACCCACGTTGGGTATTAACATCTTCGGGCCATTCGAGGAGTAGTGACTGGAAATGCGTGGCCACGCTCGGAAGAGATCTCTGGTAGATTTTACGGTAAGACAGTTACTCTCCCAGATCGAGAAACCACTCTATTTATATTTTTTAATCGCAAGTGCGACCTGAAAGACACCTTGCGATGAGAGGGAGGATGTGACACAAAGTGACAAGAAAATCGGTAGCACACAACTTGTCGAGACAAGTGGGAGATATTGTTGGAGAAGGAGTTCTCCGCAATAGTGTGGCTACATGCACAACTTGTATCGGACAAGTGGGAGATTGTTGGAGTAAGTGTCCTCCACAATAGTGCATTTATATAATAAATCTCATTTTGGAATATTCGTGGGATAACTAGTATATTGATACTCCACGTCAGTTGATTAAAGTAAATCAATAACAATCAGCTGACTAGAGTTAGACATTATTGTCGTATTACGACGGTGATCAACTGACCCCTTTCGGTCACACCTAAAGGATGAGACCCAAATAGAAAACTAGTTATTTGTATGCGATACAGTTTAATTAGTCCTTTACATATATATTTGATATATGTTTGGTTACGAGAGTTATTTATTGGAAATTGAGTTAGGAACTCATTCAGGTAAAGTTTATTAGCCAATTATACGATAACTGACTGAATAAATTTACGTCTTATTTTAATACGATTACTTAAGATTTAATTTATTAATTAATTGTTAATTCATTAAATTAGTGGAGCTTTTGTTTATATTCGGAGGTAGAGGTAATTAGTTAATTATATTTACAATAAGTTGTAACATAAATTAACTGAGCATTGTGCGACCCATTATATATCGATATAATGGTAATGTGTCACTTAAAAGTGAAGTGTATATATTTTACATCATATACTTGTTGTTTAATCAAATCAACATTTTAATTATATGAGATAATTAAATATATGATTAACAAGTATTTGTGGGACAAATATTAAAAAATCAAAATGGACCCATTTTGTCACAAGTGCACCGGTTTTAGGGTGAGCAAAAGGCGATGATTTGATTCCTTTTAGTCTTGCCAATAAAACACACTTTGTTCTTTTCTAAACTTGGTTTTTGTCTTACCAAGTAGTAATGATTAAGCATGCAAAGAAAAGAAACACTCAACTGTAGGAATATATCCGTATACATCCCTTTAATCTTACAGGATTATAGTGAAATTACGATTTATATGATTAACAGGTTATAAACGAAATTGCATAATAAACAAAGGGATTAGGAATAACCTTTAGTCCTCGTAAATACGACCTAAGAACAGATATCAAAACAGATATCCTCCTAATCGTCTCACCCAAGATTGATCGAGATATGCCCTTGTAATTGCTAGAAAAATTAGAGAGAAAAGAGTCTGTATCTTTTTCTTTTTTGAGATGTGAAATTGATGATGAATAATTAGAGAGTTAGAATGAGTAAAACTCTTCCAGATATTCCCTAGGTCACGGCACCCTTGGAGAAAAATAAGGGTTATTTTTCTCTTATTTTGTTACCATTTTGACCGAAATTCCAAGGAGTAATCTAGACTCTTTTTCGGTTATATTCGCTTCCATTTAATATAATGTTATACATATTATATTTGTCTAATATATTGTCATATATTAATAAGGTCCATTACAACATTTTGCAGTGGATATATTAACATAACAATTATTATGACAATCGTATAATATATACTTCAATTATAAATATCGGTATATTTATAATCCCGCTAATTAAATATAACGGTTTATGTTTAATTACGAATTAAAATTTTAATTCGTTTAAGCTCACATTATATACTATAACTAAATATAACATTTTATATTTAATTACGAATTACAGTTAATTCGTCTTAGCTAACATTATTTAATCGTTATTAAATAATTATATCATCATCACATTGACTAACCTTTTAGTCAAAAAAACCGACTAACCTTTTAGTCATTTATAAGGCATCAATATGATTATTTTCTCAAATAATCACATCTCTCAATCACATCCTTTAGGTGTGACTTTTAGGGACCAGTTGATCACCGTCATCTGTATGACAATAACGTCAAACTTATCTAGCAAGCCAACCGTTATTGATAAACGTTAATCAACTGATTATAATACAAAGTATACCCTGTGAACCTACAGAGATTTATTTATGTTATTGCACTAACTGTGGAGGACACTGGCTCCAACAATCTCCCACTTGTCCGTACAAGTGTATGTGCGATAACCGATTTTCATATCCATAATAAATTTCTCCACTCAATGTAAAACAATTTGCAAAGTCCGTATTCACAAAGGTCGTATTTTACAAGTGATCTGTATCAAGAGTGGTTTCCCCGACTAGAGAGTAAATTAACTGATAAACGAGTCTTCATTCGAGCATGGCCATGCATTTCAGTTACACCTCCTCGAGTGGCCCTGAGAAATATCATATCCTGATAAAGGTGGGATATTTTCTTCAACTCGAAACTTGCAGATACAAGCGCAGTATGAAATGACCCAGTGAAAATCTACTTAGCCTCCTGTTACGGTCGATCATGAGAAAGAAACCAAAGTCACCCAAAAACTGCCTTTATCTCAAGAGACAGTCGATAGTCAAAAGAATCGACTCTAGGAACACTATGGATGTCCTATCCACGACCTGACACCTAATGTTCTGAAACATTTAGGACTCCATAACGTCGTCACAAAATGTCCTGCGCAGTATCATTATAACCCGCATCTGTGATCGATTAGTCAACTGTTTGACTTATGGCTCGTTGAACCCACCATCAATCGACTTCACAGAATAATTGCCAGAGTTATCAGCTCATGTAGGCGATTACGGACCAAAATAAAATATAATGTAATTCAGTTCACTTTGTGCTGTTCAATGTTGTCAGTACAACCCACATGAAAAACAAAATATAAAACAAAACGATGATTTCATAGATAGTTTTTATGAAAAAGATATAGGTGTCTAATCCATATAAAACAACTAGTACAACTCAGGAACACGTTTGATTCCCATGGAAATAACGTGCCCTTCATGCTTATCATATCTCAATGGTTTAGTGAGAGGATCTGCGACGTTATCATCCGTAGCAATCTTGTCTATCACTATTTCCCTTTGCTCCACGTGATCTCGGATCATGTGAGCCTTCCGTTGTACATGCCTAGACTTGTTGCTGGACTTGGGCTCCTTAGACTGGAAGATGGCACCTTTATTATCACAATAGACGGTGATCGGGTCATCCGAACTAGGAACTACAGTTAGTCCTTGTAAGAATTGACGCATCCATATAGCTTCCTTCGCAGCCTCTGAAGCAGCATAGTACTCGGTCTCAGTCGTAGAATCTGCTATAACATTTTGTTTGGAGCTTTTCCAGCTGACCGCAGCGTCATTAAGAGTAAACACGAATCCAGAATGAGATTTCGAGTCATCTCGATCCGTTTGGAAGCTAGCATCTGCGTAACCGGTTGCGCATAGCTCAGTGTCACCTCCATAAGTCAATACCCAATCCTTAGTCCTCCGTAGGTACTTAAGGATATTCTTAACAGCTATCCCGTGTGTTTCACCTGGATTGCCTTGGTAACGACTCGTCATACTCAATGCATATGCCACGTCTGGACGTGTGCATATCATGGCATACATGATCGATCCTATAGCTGATGCATAAGGAATCCGACTCATGCGCTTGACCTCTTCCGATGTCTTTGGTGCCTGAGCTTTACTCAAATGCATCCCAGAGACCATTGGAAGGTTCCCCTTCTTGGAGCTGGTCATGCTGAACCTCTCAAGAATCTTATCTATATAAGACTCCTGACTGAGGGATAACATCCGTCGTGATCTATCTCTGTAGATACGGATCCCCAAAATTCTTTGTGCTTCACCCAGATCTTTCATCTGGAAATTGTTCTTTAACCAAACTTTTACCGAAGTGTAAGAGAGGTATGCATTCCCAATCAAGATATGTCATCTAACATACAATAAATTGAAGACAATCTTGCTCCACTCGACTTGATATATAAGCATGTTCCTCGACCGATCGAGTAAATCCATTCTCTTTTATCACCTGGTCGAAACGATGATTCCAACTCCGAGAAGGCTTGCTTAAGTCCATAAATGGACGCTTAAGCTTGCATACCTTCTTAGGATTTTAGGATCAATGAAACCTTCGGGTTGTACCATGTACAACTCCTCCTCCAAATAACCGTTTAAGAAGGCGGTTTTCACATCCATTTGCCAAATTTCATAGTCATGAAAAGCGGCAATCGCTAAGATTATCCGAATGGAACGCAACATAACTACGGGTGCAAAAATTTCATCATAGTGCAATCCTTGAACTTGAGTGAAACCCTTTGCCACGAGTCGTGCCTTGTATGTATCTGGTTGTCCTTCTACAGAATGCTTTATTTTATAAAGCCATTTGCACTGAAAGGCCGAACCTTATCAGGTAAGTCAACCAGATCCCATACGTCATTCTCATACATAGAGTCCATATCGGATTGCATGGCTTCAAGCCATACTTAGAGTCGGACAGGTCATACCTTTATAGGTACGGGTTCGTTACTCTTAGGAGAAAACGTCATCTCTCCCATTCCTCGACCATACCAATGATCGTCTGGAGGAATGGAGACTCTACCCGACCTCCTGGGTTCCTCAGGAATATTTACCGCAGCCGATGATGAGGGAACAGTTTCCTCCATTGTTTGCCGGTTAAAGGTTCTGAATTCCGACAGATCGAAGGTTCCATTACTTGTCCTATTCTCGAGAAATTCTTTCTCTAAGAACGTCGCACTAGCCGCAACAAAAACTCGATGTTCGGTAGGCGAGTAAAAGTAATGACCAAACATCCCTTTTGGATAACCAATAAAGTATGTCTTGACCGATCGTGGGCCGAGCTTATCGTCAGGTCTCCACTTGACATAAGCCTCGCAACCCCAAACCCGAATAAAGGACAAGTTAGGGACCGTTCCCTTCCATAATTCATATGGAGTCTTGTCTACAGCTTTAGACGGACTTCGGTTTAGTATTAGAGCTGCTGACAATAGAGCATATCCTCATAATGAGTCAAGTACAACCGTGTGACTCATCATGGATCGAACCATATCAAGCAATGTTCGATTTCTCTGTTCGGACACACCATTCAATTGTGGTGTTCCAGGTGGAGTTAACTGTAGTACTACACCACAGTCTTTAAGGTGTTGATCAAACTGATTCGAAAGATATTCGCCACCCCGTCTGACGTAGTGCTTAATCTTTCTAATCCAGCTGGTTTTCAACCTTATTCTGGAATTCCTTGAACTTGTCAAAGGACTCACTTTTATGCTTCATTAAGTAGACATAACCATATCTACTCAAATCGTCCGTGAAAGTGATAAAATATCTATAGCCATCTATAGCGTTGATTGACATAGGTCCACACACATCAGTATGTATGAGTCCTAATAGGTCAGCAGCGCGCATTCCAACACCTTTGAAGGAAATTCGAGTCATTTTGCCTATGAGACATGATTCACACGTGCCAAAAGATTCATAGTCAAATGGGGAGATAGTCCCATTATCAATGAGCTTTTTCACGCGTTTTTCATTTATGTGTCCCATACGGCAATGCCATAGATAGGTTTGATCTTTGTCACCAACCTTTGCTTTCTTATTACTCACATGCATTATCTCTGTGGTTTGATCTAAAACATATATTGATAAGCCAACCTCTTGGCTAATTCTACCTTTAGAATTCTCGGTCGATAAATTTCTGTAAATTCTATCTTTTAGTCCATTATAATCCCGAGATATTACTCGGACTACAATGTTGAGGTAAAATAGGTCAACACTCACTACTTACCCAACGTAGAAGGGGTCATATTATGACTTCCGACGAAGAAGGGGTTCATAGTAGTTTTCCCTATAAAGACTAATCTCAATTTTCATTTTAGAGGAAGATCCCATCATCTTAAATTTAATTCATTTTAAGTGAACAAATTTCTAGCATTTCGTGAATGATTTAGACTAAGGTGATGGCCCTATGAACGAGTGACATCTGTATGTCTATGATGAAAATTCAAACTATATGAAACATTTTTCATGCATTTTAGGTGGTTTGGTTTAGGCGGAATATGATGCAGTTATTTAACATGTGAATGAAAAACAAAAGAACGAAAAATACGTAAACTATTACAACGGTCCTAGTGTGGCCTATCTACCAAAATGAACAGTAAATACAATTTTGGAATCCATCCTTATGGACCCGAGAAGCTTGACTTTGTCTCATCTTGGTCCATGTAGCGGGAGTGAGCATCCGATCTCCGTCTCTAGTCTTCTTAAAATTACATTTAAAAATTACAAAATAAACCTATTTACATTCTAATTCCAAAACATAATTAAAAGAAAAATAAAAGGAGATTCGAGATCTCAAAATTACAACCAAACCATGTTTTCATCATTACGAAAACATGATTAACTAAAGCCACACTAGGTATTACATTTTTCAACCAATTGCAAAAATACGTAAAATAAACCATTCATTCATTCATTCAACAAAAAAATGCATCAACTATATAAATTAATACTACAAAACATAATTCATTAATTATGTTGATTAATTATCCAAACCACCATTCAAACCGATCAAAATTATGTGACAATTCCTTAATTGCGCACAACAATTTTAATCATCCATAATCCATTTTTATTTTAAACCTTTTTTAAAATAAACGGGTATCATTATTGTGAACCTTTTCACAATAACAAACAAACAAACATTATCTTTATAATGTCAAAAAAAAACAAACAAATTTTTTTTTTCTTACGGGACACTGACACGTGAACAGTACCAGTACCCAAAAAAAATTTTTTTTTTTTGATTTGATTTCTTAATCAAAATCAAAAACCGAAAACAATAAAAAAAAAAATAAAACCTGCTGCGGACAGCAATAAAACAAAACAGAATTTTTTTATTTGTTTGTACAGTAGCAGCAACGGAGGAGAAAACAGCTAATGATGCTCCTCTTCCCCAGAGGTTTCCTACCGGGGTAGATCTATCCCTTGATTTCTATACTGGGCCGGGTCGTTCTATAAGTATTCCCGCCTGACACGTGGGTGGGTGACCTTGTTAACCAAATTTGATAAGGTTAAAGTCGCGTCGCGTCCCCTTAATCAAAACCTAAATCACTACTACTAATAGTCAGCGGTAAGTAAGGTAGGAATCCACAGGGAGGCGGTAGGTTCTAATCTGTTAAACAAAGTTCGTCTCTCTCTAAGTAACAAATTTGGGGTTTTGGTATGGTATTTCTAAACTAAAACAATACAATACCAAGCTTGAAAACAACAATAAGATTAAAATAGGGTCTCAGGTTCACTAGGATTATTATTATTCAGGGGTAAGGGTGTAATAAACATGCAATAAAGTTATCTAATCTAAGGTCACAAGATCGTCGATTATGCATGCCCTTTAGATCTACTAATCTGCGATCGCTATCTATAATTAATTTCTATTCAATTATCGTCGTAGCCTATCTTAGTCTTAACCCGGTGTCAATCCTAATTTGCGAGACTAGTTAATTAATCCTGGTCAGTAAGTAACAAATAGAAGTAAGTAAAACGATAATCGATAACCAACCATGCAATTTCAATCAATTAGTTACCCCTTCTAACAACAATCCTAGATCCCCTTTCAACCCTAAGAATTTATCTACTCATAATGATATTAACAACAACGGTAATAATAAAGTAAACATGAATAATAACGCAGAAGGTAATTAATTTGAATAACAAAAAAAGAATAATACCGATTACAAGCTTAACTAAAATAGTCTTGATTGATGAATCAGAGGCAAGCAAAGAAAACTTTTTCTAAATTAGCTTTTATAATAATAAAATTAATTAGGTTAATTAAACTAGTTTAAAAATAACCGTCAAAACTTTGGGTTGCTCGATCGAGCAAGGGGCTTCTGCTCGATCGATCGAGCATGCGACGACTCGTTCTTCAATCAATCGAGCATCCTTCATTTTCGTTTCTTTCTTTTCTTCTTCATTCTTCTTCTCTTGACAGAGAGACGGGAAAAAACTAAAATAATAGATAAATAAGGAAGCATCATAAATTATAATGCATTAAGAAAAAAAAGAAGATTATATAAATAAAGCGGCAGAAATCGTGAATCGAAGGTAATTTTTAATTGATTTTCTTACTACACTAAGCTAGAATAAAAACAGCCCTTCGAAATGGCATCTATTTTCAAAAATCAATAAAGTATAAACAAAAGGTGGGTAGTCTTCGGTCGGTTAAAATATACTAACTAAGTTCTCGCTCTCAAGTGACTGAAATGAAAATTCAATCAAGTCAATACAAGCAAAGCGTCTATTATTGCTTAACACACTCTCGAGAAAACCAATGTCCTCTCGATCGAGCAAAAAGCTCGATGAGGTCTTCAGACAGGAACACTCGATCGACTGACCATAGTCTCGATCGAGTAAACTTCTCAAGGCCAGCAGCTCGATAGGGAAGATCGAGTGGGTCCTTAAGAATGCGCGAATCAACGAACTCGTCCTTTAACCTCTCTTTCCCTGGAACAGCTCGATCGAGCACCTTGAAGGACACTCGATCGATGCCAACTAACATCGATCGAGTTCAGTTACCGACACACGGTCGATCGAGTTCAAGGACTATCGACGAGGTACTCTCATGGATTTCGTTCGAATTTTTAACTCGACGACAATAATGGAATACAGGAGGTAAAGCGTCAACTATTACCTGATCTTAATCAAATAACAAAATCCGTCTTCTTATTTTCCGTCAAGTACACGGCCATGATTCGGCCGACAAAACTAGAACCAAAAGGATGGAGCGGAAACAAAACTAGTTAGCTTATTCAGCTTGTTGAATCCCCATATGATATGAATAAAGCATGGGAATAGATTCATATTTTCAACGTCTTTATTATTTTTTTCTTTTCATTTCAAAAAGTTCATCTAACATTTCCACGGAAACAATTTCAACTTCGATTCCCAATTCTTCAGATACCAACTAGTTGGTATGGATGCAAACCAAACTGATAAAATGAAGCAAATGACCTCAACAACCAACACTAGACTAGCTCGACGCAAGGAGGCTAAATTTGGGATGTAGATTGTGGGTCAACTGGCAGTTTTGGCTGAATGTGGAGTTAAATGGGTAATGAGAAAAGGGAAATTGCAAGCATTCTCCGAACATGTGATACCGACCACGAACCCGTACGTGGAGGCAATAAGAATCAAATTTCATATACATGCAATGCGATGACACGAGGGAGTAACTACTCACAATCCTATATGAACTGGTCATAGATGTCACCAGTTTAAGACCTCTAATCCTCAGAATATTAAGTAGGTTGCCAACATGTCAGGTCAAGTCTATTCGTTCAGCATCGATTAACAAGCAAATGACTATGCAAGAGATATTAGCTGTGCAAGGCTTAAGTCGAGACCTAGATGAAGGGTAGGAGAGAATTGTTCCGACTCGACTAAAATGCAAAAATAAACATGAAAATTTTTGAATTTTTTGGAATTTTACGAGTGATTAACAATGCATACGAAAAATGCAGTAAAAGCGACATGCAAACACGATATGGATGCAAAACCTCCCCAAACCAAACTGTACAATGTCCCCATTGTACAAAGTAAAGTAAAAGAATTGCAACCTAGAGAGAGTCGGAAATTTACAGGAACGCGCGTAGAACCGACTTCCCCAAACCGAACCAAAAAGTAGGTGCTCCAGGGACTCGATCGAGTAGAACACTACTCGATCGAGTGGTTTCTTCGCGGAAGTACTCGATCGAGCAACCAGAATGCTCGATCGAGAGGTATTAGTATTCGATCGACCGGAAAGGCTACTCGATCGAACAAAAATTTCAGAGTAAGTGACGCCAAAACGGCGAGAAGCAAGAAATTACGCAATTGGAATTGTTTGAACAGTAATACAGAAATAAACTACTAAAACGTTTTGAATACGGTACAACAAAACAATAGATCGGGTTGCCTCCCGATAAGCGCAGGTTTATAAAGTCCCGCACGACCCTTGAGCTTCAATCATCGAGCTCCTCGTCTCCGTCGAAGAAAACACTTCGACGCGACCTACGACACTGTCAGCTGCATAGTAATGTTTCAGCAAGCCCATTAACCTTAAACCGATAACCCTCGGAGTCTTCAATCTCAACGGATCCAAACTGAGTAACAGCAGTTACTGTGTACGGGCCGCTCCACCTGGATTTCAGCTTACCAGGGAATAAACGCAGTCGGGCATTGAATAGCAACACCTTCTGCCCGACGTGGAACTCACGAGGTATGATTCTCTTGTCGTGCCAATAGTTTGGTCTTTTCTTTGTAAATACGCCAGTTATCATAGGCATTCAGACGGAATTCCTCTAGCGCATCTAGCTGCAACAAAGTTTCTTACCACACAAGTTAGCATCATAATTAAGTTAGCGACCTGCCCACCAGGCTTTATGTTCTAGCTCAACAGGTAAATGACAGGACTTCCCATACACTAATCGATACGGTGAAGCACCGATAGGTGTCTTAAATGCGGTCCTGTAAGCCCATAATGTGTCATCCAGTTTGGCACTCCAATCCTTCCGTGATTTAGAACAACCTTACCTAAAGTCTCCTTTAGTTCCCTATTAGAGACTTCAACCTGCCCACTAGTCTGAGGATGATACCCCAAACCCCTACGATGTTTCACACCATATTTAGACAGTAAGGTCGTTAGCTGCTGTTCCCTAAAATGCATACCCCTATCACTAATGACAACCACTAGGGACACCAAAACGGGGGAAAATGGTCTTGCGAAACAGCTTAATCACGATCTTGGCATCACAGTTGGGAGTAGCAATCACTTCTACCTATTTAGACACATAATCTACAGCTACCAGAATATACCTGTTACCAAGAATCAACGGGAATGGTCCTTGATAATCAATGCCCCAGACATCGAAAATCTCAACCTCTAAAATGCCGTTTTGGGGCATCTCATGTCTCTTTGATATGTTTCCTGTCCGCTGGCAAGCATCACAGCTAGCAACAAAAACTTTAGTGTCAGCAAAGAGAGTCGGCCAATAGAAACCAAACTGTAATACCTTAGCCACGGTGCGCGATGGACCGTGGTGACCTCCACAAGGGGCAGAATGGCAGCCTTCTAGGATAGCTTTGATCTCCCACTGCGAAATACACCATCTGAAGAGACCGTGTACGCATGACTTAAACAAGTATGGATCATCCCAGAAATAATCCCGCACATCATGTAGAAATTTCTTCCGCTGCTGATAGGACATATCAGGTGGCAGCTTCTGGCTGACAATATGATTGGCATAATCTGCAAACCAAGGTTCAACACCATCTTTAGATTTTATAGAATAAACAGTGCATAAAGTATCATCAGCAAACGAATCATTAATGGGAAGAGAATCCTCCCCCTCTTGTCGCGTCAAACGCGAAAGATGATCCGCTACAACATTCTTAGCGCCTTTCTTGTCCCTGATTTCCAGATCAAATTCCTAGAGAAGGAGTATCCACCTCAGCAATCTGGGTTTAGCTTCCTTCTTATTCAGAAGGTGTTTTAGCGCTGCATGATCTGTAAAAACAATAACTTTAGAACCCAACAGGTATGATCTAAATTTATCAAGCGCATAAACTACAGCTAAAAGATCCTTCTCAGTGGTAGCATATTTCACTTGAGCCTCATCCAGAGTTCGGCTCGCATAGTAAATAGCATTCAAAGCTTTGTCTTTCCGTTGGCCGAGCACCGCTCCTAGTGCGTAATCGCTTGCGTCGCACATAATCTCAAATGGCAGCGTCCAATCAGGAGGCTGAATGATGGGTGCAGAGACCAAAGCCTGTTTCAAAGTGTTAAAAGCAGAAAGACAATCATCAGTAAAATCAAAAGGAGCATCTTTTAATAGCAACTGTGTAAGTGGTTTAGTAATCTTAAAGAAGTCCTTGATGAACCGGCGATAAAAACCGGCGTGACCAAGGAAACTCCTCACCCCCTTATCGTTAATAGGAGGGGGTAATTGCTGAAACTTGCAAATTTGCTCTGTCTACCTCAATACCCCTATTCGAAACCAAGTGCCCAAGGACTACTCCCTCATTGACCATGAAATGACACTTCTCCCAGTTTAGCACCAGATTAACCTCGATACAACGCTGCAAAACTTTATCAAGGTTAGCTAAACATTTATCAAAATCATTCCCATAGACACTGAAGTCATCCATAAAGACTTCCATGATAGACTCTATATACTTAGAAAATATCCCCATCATGCATCTCTGAAAGGTAGCAGGGGCATTACACAAACCAAAAGGCATTCTACGATAAGCAAAAACACCTTTAGGACAAGTAAAAGTAGTCATTTCCTGATCATCTGGATGAATAGGGATTTGAAAGAACCCTGAGTACCCGTCCAGATAACAGAAAAACTCATGAGAAGCTAAGCTTTCTATCATCTGATCAATGAAAGGAAGGGGGAAATGATCCTTTTTGGTGGCGGCATTTAACTGCATGTAGTCTATACACATCCGCCACCCAGTTACTAGTCGAGTAGGTATCAATTCATTCTTTTCATTTTTAACAACTGTAGTACCTCCTTTCTTGGGTACGACCTGAACCGGGCTTACCCATTTGGAGTGACCAACTGAATAAATAATACCTGCATCGAGTAGTGTTATCACCTCGGTCATCACAACCTCCTCCATCTTCGGGTTCAGCTTCCGCTGACCCTGTCTCCAAGGTTTGTGACCTTCTTCCAGCTCAATCCTGTGCATACAGACATCAGGGCTGATGCCCTTGATGTCATCCAGTGAATAACCCATTGCTCTCCTGTTCTTCTTGAGTACAGCCAACAAAGTGGTTAGCTGTTCCTCATTCAGTTTGGAACTAACAATAACTGGAAATTGCTCCGTATTATCAAGAAAAGCATATTTAAGGTGAGTTGGAAGAGGCTTACGCTCGGGAACCTTTACCTCGACGGAACACAAGGCATAACCCAAGTGTCCCAGCTGTTCTTCCTCTGCGTCAGTCAATTCTACCTCATCTGCAGTAGCTCCAAGCAATTTCAGCACAGCGTCATCGTCGTTAGAATAATCTGCACACTCATCTAACAATGTCAAAGACTCCAACGGATCCTTTATCAAGGAATCCGGCCAAAACTCATAAATGAACTCATCAATGAAATCAACAGAAAAACAAGTATCCTCTATCATTGGTCTAGATAAAGTGTCAGATAAACTGAACGAAACTATATCATCCCCTACAGCCAGAGTTAAACGCCCGAGTTTAACATCTATAATGGCCCCAGCGGTACACAAAAATGGCCTACCCAAAATAATTTGGGTACGGGTATCCTCAGCAATGTCTAAGACGATGAAGTCAACAGGAATAAAAAACTTGCCCACTTTAACGGGCACGTCTTCTAAGACACCTAAGGGCCTCCTAACAGATCTATCAGCCATCTGCAGGGTGATATTGGTCGTTTTCAGGCGACCCATGTTAAGCTTACGACAGATAGAATAAGGCATGACACTTACACTAGCTCCAAGATCACATAGTGCCTTATCTATCACGACATCTCCTATAACACAAGTAATAGAGAAACTACCCGGATCCTTTAATTTAGGGGGAGACTTATTCAGAATTAAACTACTAGACTCTTCCATAAAAGCGACAGTAGCAAAATCCTCAAGTGCCTTCCTACGCGTAACAATGTCTTTCATAAATTTGGCGTAAGGGGGTACTTGAGTGATTAGCTCGACAAAAGGTACAACTACGTGAATGTTTTTAACCATGTCTACAAATTGGCTGAACTGTTTCTCCGTCCTTGAATCGCGCAGACGGCCGGGGTATGTGACAGGGTTGTCGCGTACCCTAATCAAAGATAAATAACCCTTGGCTAGGCTAACAACAAATAAATGCAGTTAGGGAAGTAAGGGGTTGATCTCTGGGAGACGGGAGATACTTGTGAAAAGATATGATTAGAATTTCAACTTGTATGATTGTCACAATGGTTGTTACTAATGCTAGAAAACTGAAACAATAATTAATGACTCGATATAGAAAACAATCTAGGGAAATAGGTTCACACATGTAGATTGACATATTGGAGAAATTGGATTTAAGATATGCAAATAATTCATTGCGAGTTCCTAAGAATGATATGTTCATTACAATCATAGATCAGATGGTCTAGCAGGCTTTTTAGGCGATTTACTAGGTCTTAATCCACCATGTCATGCTTTGTCTATTCAATTCGCGTATCTCTACCTTGGAAAAAAATTCCATTTTAGTCGATTATTTCCGGCCAAAAGTTGTTAACTATCGTTACAATCCAAACATGCATAGACACAACGTTTTAAAGGCACAATTTCTTTTATCCAATTAACATCTTATAATCAATCTAACATGGCTACCCTACACCCTAGAAAGGTGACTACTTATGCATGATTAACAATTAAAAGGAAACTAAGATTATAAAACTAAGAATGATAAACATGATAAAGGAAATACTAAAAGAAAATGAAACTATAATGTAAAGACGAGAATAAAGATTACCGAAAAGGATGAGCAAAGATTGAAATGGAATAAGAACTTGAATAGGAAATGCAAACCCGGAAATTAGAATTCCAATTACAAGTAGAACAACTACAATTGAAGAAAGCTTAGAACTAGACTAAACTAAACTAGAGAAAACTAAAACTAAACTAAAATAAGAAAGAAAAAAAACTAATCTAAAGAAAGAAGAGAAGAGATGTTGTGTGAAGCGATTGTGTGAGATGAGATGATATGATATGAAGGGCTAGAGCATCTATTTATAGTATTAGGGTTTCGTGGAGAAGAGGTCGGGCATTAAACACATAGGAAAAAAATAGGAAGAAGAAGCCGTCATGCTCGGATCAGCACACTTACCCGATCGGGTACACACTTACCCGATCGGGTATGTGGTCTTCTGGAAGCTCTCGACTAATGTTTCATCTTCCTTTGCTTTGACTTGACTTCCAACATCCCCCTTGACCTCTTGAGTGGGGTTTGTTGATAGGGTTTGATGTAAAGCGATGATTTCTTTCGCCTAACTAATTGATCTTCCGACAACTACGAAACTGTCTTTGCTTCTTCTCTCTTTCGAATTAGTGAACCTTCTTGAAATGCCTTTCACTTGGTCAAGCTTGCTTCTTCAAATCGTCGGGTTCTAGGCAAATGCTCGGGAATATAGAAAAAGGGCGTAGAAACGTCACTTTTCCTACAAAACAGGTTAGAACACAGGAATTCGCCTAGAAGACAATATTAGCTCATAAAGTGGCTTAACAAAGCACAAATGACATACAAAACCGAGCTAAATTGGGGGTTAAAACCATACAAATATTCACTTATCAAACTCCCCCAAGCTAAACCTTTGCTTGTCCTCAAGCAAACATAACAAACAATACCAGGACAAGGTTGCAAGCGTTGGCTACTACACCATCAAGAAACAAATCTCAGCATAAAGCTTTGGAAACATAATGAATCATAACCCAAAAACAACGTGGGCAAGAATGATACATAAACATGGCTGAGATTTACATAACGGCGTAGCACAAAGAATTTCACTATAGATTTTCGGCTCTTGCATGATCTTTTGACAAATGGACTCTCACGGCACACTCGAACACTCATTGTATGTAAAAGGTGATTTCTTTATGTGTAAATGTTTTTGAGACACTCACCTATCTACGACTTATGAAAATGTGTCCGCAGTCTAATATGGTAAACAATTCAAAACACAAGTCAAAGATCACAATGCACACAGAAAAGAAGCCGAAAAATAAGAAGAAGGCTTTGGGAAATGGGTGAAAGGTGGACAAATAGTTATGGTCATGTGAAGGTTAGAATGAGCTAGCAACTGACCAATGATAAATGAATACTCAATCCAAACCTTTGATTAATTCCCAAAAGACGGATAACGAGGCCAAAAGAAACAAATTGGCTTATTACACACGAAACACAAGGGTAAACTCCTTCTAATCATTGAATTGGCATTTTGAGGAGATACTCACAACTTTTTTTTTTTTTTTTTTTTTTTTTTTCTTTTTCGATTTCTCTTTTTTTTTTTTTTTCTTTTTCTATTTCATTCATTTTTTTTCTTTTCTGAACATAACATCACTTCTTGTACATTTTCGTTCTCCCAAATTCACTTTGTCATATAAGAACAAATCTTCTCAAAAGAGCACCCACACACCATAGTCTAGCTACTAGCTCAAAAGGCAGACAGTTTTTATGTGTAGCTATTATTTTGTGAAGCATTTGTATGAAGGGGCTTATTTTGAGGGGCAAATTAAAGTGAAAAAGGCTTCAAATCGTAGTGATTCATGAATGCAATGCTTATAGAAATGAAATGAGAACCATACTTATGAGTTTTTTATGTGACGCAAATCATAAGGAGAAACTACACACACCTAATTGGGATCGGGTATAGATGTACCGATCACTGGAGGCTCTACCTTACCGTATATGTAGCTTGCCAAATGTCAAGATCAAGCGCACTCATCTATAGATTCATTCCATGCCTACTGTGTACAAGACTTCCCCATATATGCACAATTCAATGAATATTGAATCATTATCTTTTGAAAGCTCTAACTTTGGGAAATGTAACATGATAGCATAGTAAACAAGCAAGCAAAGCAGGAAAAGCATTCAATTGTGTTCAGAAATGTTTTAAGTTTTCTCAAAAATCTTCTCTTTCTTTTATTCAAAATTTGAAAAATGATAAACTAAAATGCAAAATGGGAAAATGCAATCCCTCCCCCAAGCTAAACATCACATTGTCCTCAATGTGAGCACAAAGACAAAATATGCAATGAGATGCTTAATGGGGAAAAGGAAAAATGAAAGAAGAGTGAAGCTTACTAGTCAGCGCGGACTCCCCCAAGCTAGTCTTTTGGACTTGACAAGGAAGGTCTTTATAGATTCTTCAAAAATTCTTTCATCTGCAAAATAAATCCTAACAACGAAAAAGGGAATACAAAAATAAAAATGCAAAAAGAAAAGGAACACGGGTTGCCTCCCGAGAAGCGCAATTTAAATGTCTTGCTAGACTCTTTATTAATGAAAATCATTCTTTGTGCCTTAAAAAGCATGTCAATGCCTTAGAAGTCGATCATATACCTGCGCATGAGCTATACAAAAACATATGTAAGCAATTGACAAGATATAGGCATGAAATATTGAAGGTAAGAATTGATATATCTTATCATTGTGCGCATGACAAACTTCATAGATGACCACTGAACTGCTCCACTCGTCAGTGAGAGATGGAGTGAAATGTTTAAGATCATGGAACAAACAATTAGTTCCCAAAATATCATTAGTGGACTCTAATTGGGGGTAGGGTGAATCAAAGGATTGGGAATCAAAAATGGGTGGTTGATCCCACTTAATTTCAAGGCTAGGTTCACAAAACCCAGTATCATTTTCAAATAAATCTGGAATATCCTTAGCGAAGGGATTTTCAAAGAAATCTGATGACTCGATCGACAACTCTCCATTGGAGTCACAAATGGGCTTAACAACATCCTTGTCTAAAGTCTCGACTACCATATGGTCAATATCAATAATGGGGGTCTCAAAATTGTCAAATGGAACGACACTAGAGTGACTTTCAATAGAAAAGGTTGGACCATCATCATCATCATCTATTAATTCATATGATTGGGGAGAATTAGACTCACATGAGGGGGCTGAAAAAGCATAGGAGAAAATAGACTCACATGGGGGTGAAAAAGCATAAGGAAAATTGATTGGCTTACAAATTTTAAACGTGGGTTCTTCCTTTTGCCCTTTGAGTATTTGAAGTTGAGCCCTGATTTCATTGATTTGCTCTTGGATTCCCAACCGCCGGTGCGTTTCATCCAGAGATTGGGATGCCATAAAGTCCAAGAAAATCCAAAGTTCCTTTCCTCTCTTCTGATAAAAACTTCCAGCACTCAATTGCATAGCCAGGCTACGACACTTAATGAGCATTCCATGAATCACGACATCTCTCATATAGGTCTCATCAAGGGTATACCCAAGAGAGATAATATGGTTAGAATAGCTATAAAATCGGTCGAGGTATTCATGGAAAGGCTCATTCTCGCATTGTGGAGGTTGGAAATAGATAGTCATTGAGAGAAAATAAAGCAATCCCTTTGAAAGAAAATATTCCTATTACCTGAAAAGAGTCACTACACTACAAGGAAAAGGTGAGAAAAATCTCAAGGAACAAGTGTTCCTCGACACAAAAGAAAAGAAAAAAGAAAAAGACAAGGTAAAACTCTACTAATCACAAATAAACAAAACCTGCTCCCCGGCAACGGCGCCAAAATTTGACAGGGTTGTCGCGTACCCTAATCAAAGATAAATAACCCTTGGCTAGGCTAACAACAAATAAATGCAGTTAGGGAAGTAAGGGGTTGATCTCGGGGAGACGGGAGATACTTGTGAAAAGATATGATTAGAATTTCAACTTGTATGATTGTCACAATGGTTGTTACTAATGCTAGAAAACTGAAACAATAATTAATGACTCGATATAGAAAACAATCTAGGGAAATAGGTTCACACATGTAGATTGACATATTGGAGAAATTGGATTTAAGATATGCAAATAATTCATTGCGAGTTCGTAAGAATGATGTGTTCATTACAATCATAGATCAGATGGTCTAGCAGGCTTTTTAGGCGATTTACTAGGTCTTAATCCACCATGTCATGCTTTGTCTATTCAATTCGCGTATCTCTACCTTGGAAAAGAATTCCATTTTAGTCGATTATTTCCGGCCAGAAATTGTTAACTATCGTTACAATCCAAACATGCATAGACACAACGTTTTAAAGGCACAATTTCTTTTATCCAATTAACATCTTTTAATCAATCTAACATGGCTACCCTACACCCTAGAAAGGTGACTACTTATGCATGATTAACAATGAAAAGGAAACTAAGATTATAAAACTAAGAATGATAAACATGATAAAGGAAATACTAAAAGAAAATGAAACTATAATGTAAAGACGAGAATAAAGATTACCGAAAAGGATGAGCAAAGATTGAAATGGAATAAGAACTTGAATAGGAAATGCAAATCCGGAAATTAGAATTCCAATTACAAGTAGAACAACTACAATTGAAGAAAGCTTAGAACTAGACAAAACTAAACTAGAGAAAACTAAAACTAAACTAAACTAAGAAAGAAAAAAAACTAATCTAAAGAAAGAAGAGAAGAGATGTTGTGTGAAGAGATTGTGTGAGATGAGATGATATGATATGAAGGGCTAGAGCATCTATTTATAGTATTAGGGGTTCGTGGAGAAGAGGTCGGGCATTAAACACATAGGACAAAAATAGGAAGAAGAAGCTGTCATGCTCGGATCAGCACACTTACCCGATCGGGTACACACTTACCCGATCGGGTATGTGGTCTTCTGGAAGCTCTTGACTAACGTTTCATCTTCCTTTGCTTTGACTTGACTTCCAACATCCTCCTTGACCTCTTGAGTGGGGTTTGTTGATAGGGTTTGATGTAAAGCGATGATTTCTTTCGCCTAACTGAATGATCTTCCGACAACTACGAAACTGTCTTTGCTTCTTCTCTCTTTCGAATTAGTGAACCTTCTTGAAATGCCTTTCACTTGGTCAAGCTTGCTTCTTCAAATCGTCGGGTTCTAGGCAAATGCTCGGGAATATAGAAAAAGGGCGTAGAAACGTCACTTTTCCTACAAAACAGGTTAGAACACAGGAATTCGCCTAGAAGACAATATTAGCTCATAAAGTGGCTTAACAAAGCACAATTGACATACAAAACCGAGCTAAATTGGGGGTTAAAACCATACAAATATTCACTTATCAGTATGGGACTCTGACCACCGGAAACGGGTCCCCAATCTTCTCTTTACTCGGTACCTTCACAGCAGGGGAGGGTACTTCATCACACACAACCTCAATTTGCGTGCCTGATGTCTGACATTCACTCGATCGAGACTTCAGTTCACTCGATCGAGTGATTCCTTCCTCATTTCCCTTCGATTGAGTGGAAGGGCTACTCGATCGAGGACTTTCTTCAGCAGGACTACTCGATCGAGAAGTTGGTTTACTCGATCGAGTAGTTTCCTTAGCAAAACGTTTCGATCGAGCGTTGCTCTCAGTCAATCGATCACTTCTCTGCACATCTTCAATTACTTCGTCTGAGACATCATCGACCTCGGTATGTGTGCTTTCAGGGACGTGTACAGGACCGTTATAAACACGGCCACTTCTCAGATTTATGGCATTGTCTGGGTCATTGTCTGGGAGGAGTGAATTGCATCTGTCGAGCAGTTTCCGGAGGGTATCCACACTCGATTGTTGCTCAAGCTTTTGCGCATTGATAGTGGCCTTGAGATCTTCATATTCGGCTTGGGTAATGAGTACCTTGCCTTCATCTACGGGTGATTGAGATTTTGCAGCAGTTAACTCGGCATATAACTCGGAAAAAGAACCCCCTTGCTTGAATTTCCTATAAGCAAGAACCCTTGCTGAATCAGCCAAACAAGTAATAGGGTCGTGTCCTTCATCCCCACATCTACCACAAACCATCTCAATAGCTTGAACTGGGTGTATTTCACCTAAATTCCCCGTATCTACCACATGAACTTCTTCAATAACAGTGGCTCTCCTTCTTTTCGCTCTAGGATTACCATAGCTAGCAGAATGGATGGCCATATTTTCAATAAGTTTCCACCCTTCATCATCCTCCACATTAGCCTGAAATCTCCCTCGTGCAGCAGCATCCAGAACCATTCTTTGCTCATAAAGAAACCCATTGTAAAATTGGTTGCACAAAAGCCTTTGCTCAAACCCGTGATGCGGAACTGAGCGAACTAGCTTCTTGAACCTGGCCCATGCTACACTCAAATCTTCAGTAGTGGATTGAGTAAAATTTGTGATCTGGCTGCGCAGCGCATTGGTTCGCTGAGGAGGAAAATATCGTCTATAGAAGGCTAGAGCTAACGAACTCCAATCTTTAACCCCAGCAGCCTTCCTATCTAAATCTCTCCACCAATCCTTAGCATCATCAGTCAAGGAAAAAGGAAAAAGGAATTCCTTTACCTTGTCTTGCGTCACACCAGCAACTACAGGAATGGCGGAATAATAGTCTGTAAATACCTCTACATGCCTAGCTGGGTCTTCATCTACCATACTCCCGAATAAATTCCGCTCCACTAAACTGTAGTAAGACGGATGTATTGTGAAGGTACCCTCATCAGCAAGAGGGAGAGTAGTTCCCCTAGGTAGAGTCTCAGCATTGGGCTCAGAATGACTCGCAATCTTAGGCATCCTACAGAAAATTTACAGTAGCAGCAGGTTCAAATGGTCCTCTTTTAGGATTTATACCTGCAAATACTAAACACTAACTTCAAATATGAGAACAGCCTCAAGGAAGAAATCCCTTGAGACCACAGACAAACTAAAGAAAGCTACAGAAGTACACCGTCTCCCACGCAACGGCGCCAAAATTTGATACGGCTGTCGCAACCCTATCAAAGATATAACCTAACGGTCTCAACAAAATGCAGTAAAGGAAGTCGGGTGTCGAATCCACAGAGAGAGGGAATCCTATAACTTGCTAAGCCTGTCAAGGTATCGGAATTGGGGGTTTTGTTTAATTGATTTTCTAACACTACAAGAGAAAAGGGAAAGAGAAATAAAGAGTGAAATAACAGATAGGAGAAGAACTAGGATCGTCGGTTCCCCATGGCATCTAGGGTCAGGATTAAAATCAAAGTAAAGTCTAAACAGGTTTGTGGGTAGTGAAAAGGTCCTTTCGGTCCGCTATTCGCCCTACAATATACTAACTTAGCTCTCGCTCTCATTAGCATAGTCCAAAGTTCATCACTGATCTGTCCTTTTCCAATCTCTCGATCTAGGTCAAGGGGGTATCAAGTCAGTCAATTGATCGCGTTGACTCAAACACTTAAAAGCTATTAAATGTGATGATTGCATCCAAACCTAAATTAAAGATTACTAATCAATTCATCTTACCTAAGCCACGGTTCCCCTAAATCCTAGCAAAGGTATTAGCTACGCATAGTTGAAAGAAGAACAACAATAATAATAATAAATAGGAAACAAAAAGACATAGAGAAATTAGCTAATTGAATTCCAGAACAATAATACCCAAAGTTGAAAGAAGAAGAAAGTCGGAAGAAGTCTTCAGATTCAGATCTAGAATCGCCCTCAAAAGTCAAGTCTAGGGTAAGAAGTCTCTCCCTTATTCTCTTTTTGTCACCCTTAAGTAAAAAAATGAAAATTCCAAAATTACAAGGCGTCTATTGCTTAACACACTATCTCGCGAAGCCAATCAGCATGTAACCTCTCGATCGACTGGAAAACAGCTCGATCGAGGAAAGTTTTGAGACAGGAACACTCGATCGACTGACCATAGTGGTCGATCGAGTAAAACTTCCAAGGCCAGCAGCTCGATCGAGCAGAACAATGCTCGATCGAGGTCTTCTAAGTGATAAAATGGTCGATCGAGTGTTTTGGTACCTCGAACGAGTGTTTTGATCATGGATTTCGTTCTTCCATTCCTTTAACACGACTTCATGCATTCCGAGACACCAAGATTCCTTTCTGACTCACTTATGCATGCTTGAGGAGCTACAAAATAACTAGTTTTCCGTCATTCTGGTCCATATCTGCAAATATTACAAAACAAACCAAAGTAGACTATTCGGGGGACATTTGTAGTAAAACATTACTAAATAAGCATGGAAATGCGTGCAAATATTGCCTAAAAGGTTTATACAAAATGCACGCATCACTTGTAATAACCAAACTCCTAAGTAGAGCTCTGATAGGGCAAGGGCGCAGCAAGTGCAGCAATTCTGTTTGGGGTTGCTCGAAACCGCTTGAAAAAAATGCTTGGCATTGCTTAAATTTGATGAGGATTGTTTGACGTTGCTGAAATCGCTAAGGATTGTTTCACGTTGCTGAAATCGCTTGAAGTTGTTTGACGTTGTTGAAACCGCTGAGGATTGCTTGATGTGCTAACACAGCTGAGGATTGCTTGCTCGGTTTTGGCGAACAACATCCTAATGATAGAAGGTGGGCTTGTGGATTATATGTCCGAAAATGGGAAGTCTCGTGCTGAGATGATAAGTGCGGCATGAGTTGCGATCCTTGGAGGGGCTTCCTTGATTGATTGCAGTAATCATTTGTTTGTTTCTTGTTGTTTGAAGCGATCTGAGAAGTGACGACTGATCGTCAATTGATGAGTCATTTGATCTTTGTAGGAGATCGATGTGGCAGGCGTCAAGCCCCTAGCTTACCTCGAGGTGCTGGAGTACAATTTTCCCATTTTGGCTATTGCATAGGAATGCACTTGATTTGAATGCAGGTGGCACTGTCGTGGTATGTAGCGTTATGGAGGGTGGCCAATTGGTTGCAGGTTATGGCCCTTGAGACACTCGTAGGTGGCCGAGATTGACAGGTATGAACCTCTCGTCTCATGTTCATTTTTTTTTAGAAGTGATTTCTTTGTACAGAGTCTTGGGGCGCGAGCTAGCAGAGTCTTGGAGGGAAATAACTTGTTTGTTGAGGGAGCTACATGACATAGACACTGAGATTGTTGCTCTCTGAGCTTGGTTATGAGGATTAGTTGTCTTTTGTTGTTTTGCTGTTGGTTTGGTTTTGCACATTTTAGACTTTTGTCTTGGGCGAAAGCCCCCAATTTTGGATTTTGGATTTTGGATTTTGTTTTGGATTGTGAATTTGGCTTTGGCTTTGGCTTTGCTTGAGGCTTTTGCTTGAGGCTTTGGTTTGGGACTTTTGCTTGAGGCTTTGGTTTTTTGACCCAGTTTGATGTACATGCCTCTTTTGGTTGTATTTGATGGCATACGTGATTCTGCTGCTAAATGTTTCTGTCCCTTCAGGTTAGTCTGAAAACAAAACAGGTTTGGTAGATGACAGTTGATAGGCTATGTCGCACACCTAATAAAAGATAAATTTCCCTAGATACAAATTAATGTAGTACGAAGGGTCGAACACAAGGAGACGGGAATTGCGCTATGAAATGCTATGAATAGACTACTATCAAGGTCGGTTTAATGGTTGGTTTGGTAAGTATATTTAGCTAAAAATATTGTAAATTGAATAATATGACTAAAAGAGTCTAGGGAAGTTGGGTCACCATGCAATTACTTTATACTCATGTTAAACTAGGAATAAATAATAATGTTAATTGTGTAGGCGAAAGACTCCCATCTCTCCATATTAGTGTCAACCTTAGGTCGGGTCTTAGAGAACTTTCGGTATGACTAGGTTGTCCTACTACACATGCTTAGTCTAATCCGATTCCGTGCCTCTCGACTTTTAGAATGAATTAGCAAACTTAATCAATGAGTATGGCCACTAAACAAAGATTAATCATGATGATACAAACATGTAAAAGAAACAATTTAGTTAATTATATCAATCTATTTTAACATTTTACATATTAGTCATGCATGGCTCCCCTAATCCCTAGACAAAGGGAAGTACTCACTCATATTTAGAATAAAACTAATGTTGGTGTATAAAATGGTAAATGTGGTAAACATGATTAAATGAAATAGCAAAAGTTATAGAAATGCTAAATGATAACTAACACCAGTGAAATGCAAATGCAAAACTAATAAAACAATGCTAATGATAATAAAGCGATAATAAAAATACAATAATGAAACGAACAAGGATCGAAATTACCACAACAAGAAGGACTCGAAACTTTGAACAAGAATACTAGAACCAAAAGATTAAAGAAAGATTATATTGAATTGTAACCAAATGCTTGAACAAAGTAATAACCAAATGTTTAGCTAAATATAAAACTAAGAGAAACTTGTGTGTGCTTAAACTAATGAAAATGTAAGGGAGAAATATGTGTAAAGATAGTGTAAAATATGATGAGAAAGATATGGAAAAGAAGCCTCTAAGTGTCGAAGTCCCTCTCCTTTATATAGGGAGAGGGACTTGAAACGTAAGTATTCACAGACCCCAAACCCCGATCGGGGAATGGGAACCCCGATCGGGGTTCCACTAACCCGGCTATTATTTCTTAATTGCTCAATTAAATGCTTATGAATCCTATGATATGCCTTTAAACTCCTTAATTCTCTAATTGCATAGTCTTGGCATCCCATGAGCATCAAAAGGAGCATTCTATGTTGAGTTGTGGACTCCTTGCATTGGGCTTCATTTTTGGTTTCTCATTTGCATATCAACCCATTTCACAAATCTTCATGCTTGGCTTGTCATTCTCCATACTATCTTTCCATGGTCCATCTTGCTTCCATTAGCTTGTTGGACTTTGGTGCTTGCTAATGTGGTAGGAAAAAGCCTCTAAATGCTTAGATTCCTACAAAACATAGCAAAAATGAGCAATGTACCTCGAACACGTAATTAGCTCACAAATATACTAAAACAAAGTATAATAATGATGTAAAATCGAGCAAAATTAGGGTCTAAAATCATATAAAAACTAGACATATCAAACTCCCCCAAGCTTAACCCTTGCTTGTCCTCAAGCAAGCACATAAGACCAAGACAAGAGAGAAAAGCAACCAAATCCCCACAATTGCAATATCCAATTTTAAACTATCAAGCATAATTACTCAAATCCCGAAACAACATGGGCAAAAGGATAATGTAATAAACATGGATGAGATTTACATGGCGACGTAGCATGAAAGACTTAAAATGAACTTTTCGGCTCTTGCATGATCTTTTGACTTATGGACTCTCACGATTCACTCAAACTCATTTAAATGTGAAAGGATTTGTGAGTAGCACTCACCTATCCTCGACTTATGAGAGTGTGCCCGCAATCTAATATGGTAAGAATTTTAAAACTACAAGCCAAAAACATTCAAATGTAAGCATGAAAAGGAAGCCATAGGTAAGAAGAAGGTTAATAAGAAATGGGTAAGAAAGGGAACAAATGATTTATGCTATGTGGAGCTAAGTCAAGCTAGCAACAACCATATGTAAGGATGCTCAATCCCAAAACTATCCCAAAATTTCCAATACAATTCTCAAGAAAACACTTCAAAATATATGAATAAAGCATGAGAGTTTCTTAAATCATCTTCTTCTTTTTTTTCAACATACAAGATATGCTTCCTTTTTTTTCATTTCATGATTTTTTTCTTTCTTTTTCTCTTTTTCTTTTCTCATCTTTTTCTTATCTTTCATTTCCTTCTTTTTTTTCTTTTTTTTCATGTCAAAGCATTAAGACGAATCTCACCATGATATTTTAAAATACAACAAATCCTAAATGAGCACCCAAACACAACTAATCAAAGCTACTAGCTCAACAAGGTAGGCAATTTTTGTATGTAGCTAAAGGTAGATTTTTGTGAACGGGTTCAAAAAGGCAAATTTAATCATTAGAATGGCTCCAAAATGCTAACAAATGAATGCATGCTTATAAAGAAATGAAATGAAAACCATACTTGTGCGTTTTTGATGTAGCACAAACCATAAGGAGACCTACACTCACCTAAGAGAGACTGGATATGGATGCATCGATCTAAGGAGGCTCTACCTTACCAATTTGTGGCTTGCCAAAAGTCAAGATCAAGCTTATTAGGTTCAATTTCCATCTTCCACTACTATGTCAACACATCCCCATGAATGCAGTTATCCCGTCAAATAATAGAGAATCATTAGCTATTAAGCTAAAATTGGGACATACAAATGGGTACAACTATGTAAACTATGACCAAAGTAGGCAAGCAAAGCATGTGAAGCACAAATTTAGCACAAAATTTTCAACGTTTCATAAATTTCCTAACTAAATGCAATTGCTAACTAAAATGCAAATGCAATCCCCCCTCCCCCTCAAGCTAACCGTAAAAATGGTTCAAAGCACAAAACAGGGAAGACAAGAGGGTAATATTTAATGGGGAGTGGGAAAAATAAAACTAAAATGCAAAGCAAAAAGAACTTACTAGACTAGCTAGCCTCCCCCCAAGCTAGTATAAATATGGGGGAATCTTCCAAAGTGATGAAGGAAATGATGTTTCCTTGGGATTTAAATGCAGAAAAAGAAGAAGAAGAAAGATAGAGTATACAGTCGGTTTTCGAATAAAAAGAATGCTGTAATTTTTGTTTTCGTACAAAACGGAATACAAAACAGACGACTTGGGGAATAAAACCCCAATCGGGGAATGGGAACCCCGATCAGGGTTGACCATCTGTAGGTCCCTGATTATTTTCGTGTTTTGCAATATGAGTTTCCCCGAATGGGTTTCCGTGCTTGGGGATGCGTGAATTTCCTCATCAACTCTTCTTTTATTCATTTTTCACCTAACAATCACCAAAAATAAACATCGTCAAGTCTAGCTAAGTCTAAAAAAACGAGAAATTACGGAAAAAAAAAAAAAAAGAAAATAAAAGCTTGGGTTGCCTCCCAAGAAACGCTGGTTTAACGTCCTGCACGACGTATGAAGCTCGAGTCGTTTCAAGCTTCCATGCTAACTCCCTCTAGTATCCTAATAATCGCATTCTCATGGTAGACCTTCAAACGATGGCCATTGACTTTGAACTTTTCGCCATTGGTGGTCATCACTTCAACGGAACCAAACTTGTTGACATTTGTGACGGTATATGGACCGGACCACCGCGATCGTAATTTTCCCGGAAATAGCTTGAGGGGGGAATTAAAAAGTAACACCTTATCACCGATTTTAAATTCTTCCTTCAAAATTTTCTTATCATCGCAAAGTGTGAGCTTTCCTCCATTGACAATTCTTCTCCATCCAACTCATGCTCCAAATCATCCATCTCCTCATTCCCAATCTCATCATCCCCTGCAAATGATTCTAATAGCAAGAGTGCCTCCAAAGGGTCTTTAGCCAAAGACCGAGAGATAGAGTCATCTATGACAATGTCCAAAACATCAATAGAAAAGCAAGAGTCTTCTAACATGGGACTCTTCATGGCACTATTTAAGTTAAATGTGAACTTATTGTCACCCACTTCCAATTTTATTTTACCATTCTTGACATCCATTATCGCACCTGCGGTATGTAAAAAGGGTCTTCCCAAAATAATTGGGATTTGGGCATCCTCGGGCATGTCAAGAACAATAAAATCAACTGGAATAAAGAATTTACCAACTTTGACGGGAACATCCTCCAAAACTCCCAAAGGGCATTTTATAGAACGATCCGCCATTTGCAATGTGACACTAGTACATTTTAAGACTCCCATATTAAGCTTAGCACAAATTGAGTAAGGAATGACACTTATGTTGGAGTAAGTCTCCTCCACAATAGTGCATTTATATAATGAATCTCATTTGGAATATACGTGGCATAATTAGTATAGTTTGATACTCCACGTCAGTTGATTAACGTAAATCGGTAACGCTCAGCTGACTAGAGTTTGACGTTATTGTCGTATGACGGCGGTGATCAACTGATCCCTTTAGGTCACACCTATAGGATGAGACCCAAATAGAATACTAATTATTTGTATACGATACAGTTTAATTAGGGCATTACATATATTTGATATGTACATTTAGTTACGAGAGGTATTTATTGGAAATTGAGTTAGGAACTCATTCCACTTAAGTTTATTAGTCAATTATATGATAACTGATTGAATAAATTTTACGTCTTATTTTAATACGATTAAATAAGATATAATTTAGTGATTAATCGTTAATTCATTAAATTAGTTGAGGTTATGCATATATTTTGAGGTAGAGGTAAATAGTTAATTATATTTACAAAGAGTTGTAAAATAAATTAACTGGGCATTGTAGGACCCATTATATATTGATATAATGGTAAAATATCACTTAAAAGTTAAGTATATATTTGAGTCATATAATTGTTATATGATCAAATTAACATTTAATTATACAAGATAATTAAGCATATGATTAATTAGTATTTGTGGGACAAATATCAAAAATCAAAATGGACCATTTTGAGCCATGTGAGGCCGGTCATGGTAGCAGTAGTAGTGATGATAATTGTTCTTGTTTATGCAAACAAGCAACCTTATGATAATTACATATCATCCATTCCAAATCATTACATACACTACCATACTCTACTACAATTGCATGTAAATTAAATAGCAAAAATCAAAGGCCACATGGACATAAGAGGTTCGGCCATTGTGTCCTTAAAATGGACAATGGTTGTTCATTTTTGAATTCATCTGATTCTTGCTTATTTTTACACTTCTCTCTAAAACCTCTTCTGTCTAAACTCTCTATATACACTAATATTCTCTACATATTACCAGTGTAGTAATACAATAATATTAGTAGTATTTATCTTACTTATTATCTAGTTAATAATAATCTAACATTATTTGGGTTAAATCTTGGGTGCAACAAGAAAGAGACCTTCTACTTTGGAGGTTGTTTTATGGAGGATCATCCATTAATTACATGCTTAAGAACAATAAGAAGGAGTTCTTATTGTGCCCCATTTTAGCCGAAAATTCCCATTGTAAGGAAATTTCATCTTATCTTTATATTTACGCTTTTATATTTGCATGCATGATAACTAGATCCTAAATCATTAAGTTAATGTAATTTAATGAAATAAATAGAGGAGTCTAATTAGAGGTCTAGGACTTTCAACTTACGCTAGCACCTAAATCACATAAAGCTTTATCAATTTGATACGTACCAATTGTTCATGGAATGGAAAAACTATTGGGATCTTTTAACTTAGAAGGGGACTTGTTTTGCAAAAGAGCACCACACTCGACGGTGAAGGGTATAGTTTCAACATTATCAAAAGTCATCTTCTTAGTTAAAATATCTTTCATGAACTTAGCGTAAGACGGAATTTGAGTGATTAATTCGGTAAAAGGAACGGTTACCTGGAGGTTCTTCACAACTTCCATGAATTTACCGAATTGAGTGTTCTTGTGATGCTTTGCCAATCTATGAGGGAAAGGCACTTTGACTTTTTCCGGCTTCTTTGTCTCAACATCCTTCTTTGGAGGAGCATCCTCCACATCTTTGACTTGCTCAACCACAATGAGATCATCCACCTTCTTTGGCATAACCTCATCTTTCTTACCACTAGGGGAAACCTCCAACTCAACAAGCACCTCCTGATTGTCTTTGGGCATTGGTGGCTCATCATACTTCGTACCACTTCTCAAGGTAATTGCATTCAGAGTATCATGTGGGTGATCACCTTGAGGTGGTAATTACCTCGTTCTTCTTTGATAGCTAGAAGCGGCTAGTTGAGCCATTTGTTGTTAGCATTTTGATTGCGGCACCATGACTTTGATCATTCTTTTGAAATTGAGCCAACATTTCCGTTTGGGTCTTAGCCAATTGCACTACCAAGAACATGAGTTCTTGGTAGTTTTGTTGGACATTTTGGGGTGGTGGAACATGGTTTGGTTGGGAGTTTTGTATTGGTAGTTTTGATTTTGATAGTCCGATGGAAAATTGAACCTTTGTTGTGGGAAATAGGCATTTTGCTGAGCTTGAGGCACAAAATTTTGTTGGGGTTGAGGATTGAGCACATTGTTGCTTTTGTAAGACAAATTTGGGTGAAATTTTGTGTTTGGGTTGTAAGTATTGAAAAAGATACCCGGTGGATAAGAACTTTGTTTAAAAGCTTGAAAAGCACATACCTCTTGCATAGTAGCTTGGCATACATTGGAGAAATGACCCGCACCTCGACAACTTTTGCAAACAACAATTTAGCTAGTAGAAGAAACGACATTGAGTTGATGAACCGCATGTTGAGCCTCCAACTTTTCTTGAAGCAAAAGGATTTGATTCTTCAAAATGCTAGTGTCGGAAACTTCCTCTCCTCCTTGGATGGGTGCACTCCGAGAATTGTCAAATTTGGCATCGTGGATCGCCATGGATTCAATGGTGGAATGAGCAATATCTGTGTCAATTTCTTGAAAACGCCCATTGTTGGCGGAATCAAGAATTCTTCGGGATTCGGCACAACACCCATTGTAGAATGTTATGGCAAGGAACCAAGCATCCAACCCATGGTTTGGGCATTTCCTTTGGAGCTCCTTGTACCTCTCCCAAGCTTCATATAAGCTCTCAAGATCTTGTTGACGAAATCCCGTGATTTGGCTCCTCAAAGTTTGAGTTTTCTCGGGTGGAAAAAACTTTTGATAGAAAGCAAGAGGCAATGTCTCTCAATTTGTTACTCCCATGGTGGTACGATCAAGGCTATTGATCCAAAGTTTTGCCTTGCCCTTCAAAGAGAAAGGGAAAAGTATTTCCCTAATTTGGGCTTGAGTGACACCCGTTTGGCGAATCATGGAGCAATAGTCATAAAAGTTTTGCACATGCAAATTGGGATCCTCCAAAGTGCTTCCCCCAAATTGCTTCCTCTCCACAAGGGTAATGAAAGCTGGTTTGATCTCAAATTCCGGGGCGGTAATTTGAGTGGTGGTGATACCGGCCAGAAGCATAGCCACGGTGGGCTTGGAATGATCGGAAAGTTTCACCATATTATTAGTTGGTGAAGGTGGTGGGGAAAATGATGAACTAGAAACCTTCTCCTTTTCAATATTTTCCAGATCGTCTAGGTAAGACTTTCTGGCACTTTCAACTAGCACGGGAGAAAAGGCGTCTTTTACTTCTTTCCAAAAGCGTCGTCTTCTACGAAAGGTTTTCTCGGGGTCGGAATCCGGTGAAAGTAATTCTTCCTCACGAGAAGACCTGGGAATAAGGCAACAATATTCAAGGAAATTGTAAGTACGGTCTCAAGGAACAAGTGTTCCTAAAGACAAGAGAGAAAAAAATGATAGAAGTCTACAAATCAAAAACGAAATAAAACCGTGTCCCCGGCAACAGCGCCATAATTTGATAAGCTATGTCGCACACCTAATCAAAAATAAATTTTCCCTAGACACAAATTAATGTAGTACGAAGGGTCGAACACAAGGAGACGGGAATTGCGCTATGAAATGCTGTGAATAAACTACTATCAAGGTCGGTTTAATGGTTGGTTTGGTAAGTATATTTAGCTAAAAATATTGTAAATTGAATTATATGACTCAAAGAGTCTAGGGAAGTTGGGTCACCATGCAATTACTTTATACTCATGTTAAACTAGGAATAAATAATAATGTTAATTGTTTAGGCGAAAGACACCCATCTCTCGATGTTAGTGTCAACCTTAGGTCGGGTCCTAGAGAACTTTCGTTATGACTAGGTCGTCCTACTACACATGCTTAGTCTAATCCGATTCCGTGCCTCTCGACTTTTAGAATGAATTAACAAACTTAATCAATGAATATGGCCACTAAACAAAGATTAATCATTGTGACAACCCTCGCGAATGCGGAAATATAAAACATACAAGCATGTGAATTATATAGCGGAAATATGAAGTTTTTTTTTAAACTTTTATACATGCAAGAAGAAGTATACGAGGAGTGTCAAATATTACAAACTAAAGTATGAAATACAACAAAGAGACGAAGTCTCTCAAAATGTTATAAATGTTAATGTGTTTAGCAAACTAGCTAAAATCGTCTAGAGGTGTTTCAATCCAGGGACAACGCCCGCTAGCTCACACCCGAACCCAAAATACCAAGCAAAAAAGCCATCCATGCAAGCAACCTGTTAATCCATGAAAAACATGAATGCCACAATCAGTGGGGAGTAACTCCGGGTTATCCCAGCCATATCACATTAAACGTACATAAAAGGAAATACAAAAGTAGATGCATGCATATATAGATATACATGTGAATTACGATAAGAATAGATAGACAATTCGATATTTAATGATAAGAGCCTATGGAATACAAATCCGTATCCATCATGTTATACAAAGACTCGGGGAAGACACTCTTAGGCAACCGAATACACTCACTATGTAACACCCGGAAATGTACCCTATTTTTCTAGTAGAAATATTTTACGAAAACTTTTCAGTAAATTTAAGTTTTAAATTAGAATTTTAAGTTCCGAGTCGAATTTAGAATTTCCGAGTTCGTATTTGGAATTTCTGCGAGATTCCATGAAAATCCCGTCTTAAGTCGAGTTTGACTTTTCTTGACTTTTGAGTCGGGTTTGACTTTCTTGACTTTGAAACCGTCTTTGACTTTTCCTTCATAACTCACACTACTCCCTCCCTTAACCTAATTTTTCATTCAACACAAAATCAAGCACAAAACCCTTTCTTCTTCCTTAAGAAACTTTCCCTCTTTGAATATCGATCTTAGAATTGTCGTAACTTCTTCGTTCTTTGATAGAATTTACGTAAGTTCGTCTTATTATTCTTCCCTAACCTTCCTCTATTCGTATTGATGTTAAAATTATCGTCTTTCTCGCTTTTCAAGCTTTCCGTCTTTCTCAAGATGAACTTTATTCATCTTTTTACGATCTATTTGTAGGTGGCGACCTCCAAGATCCCGACAAAGGCTATTTCCTTATAGAAGAGGAGCTTGACTATTAGTAGAGACGCTTAAAGGTAACGGTGAAGGGTTACTCGGTATCACTTACGTGTTTTACATGTTTATATGCTAGAAATCGTATTTAGAATACGATTAGGAAGATTAGAAATCATGCTATGATTAATGGATGATGTTATATGATGCATGTTGATGATATATATTGATTGTTGATGATTATTAGAATTGATTAATGAGAATTGAAATGGATTGAATAAGTAAAGGAAGCTCACGGATGAACTGGGGTTCTGGCCGGTCGACCGGCTGCCGGTCTGCCAACCGGCTGGGAACACTCCAGTAACTTTTTGGAAAAATTGGTTTTTGCATGATGAGGTGCTCCAGGCCAGCCCACCGGCCACCGGTCCATCCACCGTCCTGGAACACATCAGTAACACCTTTGAAATTTTGGATTTTGTATGAAGAAGGACTCTGTGCCGGTCGACCGGCCGCCGGTCGTCTGACCGGCCCAGACCTCATTTCTCTGTTTTTGGGTGTTGCCTTGTGTTCTGAGCCGGCCCACCGGCCACCGGTCTCCTGCCCGGCCTGGAACACGGCTGTATATTTTTCATATAATTTCTAAAACTCGTAATTTATAATAGTTCGCATGATCCGTTTATCGTATAATTTTACGTAGAGTCTTATAATATTCATGTTTTGGGTATATGATATTTTATTCGCTTGTATCACATGTTTCGTGACGGTTTTCGATATGTTCCCACTTTGAGTCGGTTTTTACATATGTTACGGTTTGAGCACGATTTTGTCTTGTGCTATGTATTCTCATTCCCTTGGCTACCTTCCCGTTCGTAAGGCTGGAATGTCGGAACGGAGAGGTATCCTACTGCTTAAATGCATGTGTTAGTGGGCATACGACGACGTTGTTGGGAGTTGAACGTTATGCGTTGATCGACCCGGCCGTCAAATGTTGTGTACTTGCGAGGTGGTGTTATTTGCATGTAGCGTACCGCTTGTTATGAGGCTTGAGCTCTTTTCCGCCTCTTTCGTGAATTGATCTACCGAATTTGGGGTACTCGGCATATATATTGTAAGACCGAGTCTGGGATGCGAAACGTTTATCGCATGTCGAACCGGAAAATGTGATTTCGGGATTCTGGCCAGATTTAGACTAGGACCGGGTATGTATATCGTCGTTCTACCAGGAGGAAAATTAGTCTACATATACGAAATGTTGATCGTGTATGAGTTCAGGGAAATGTTTATCCCGTGGATGCCTGTTAATCATACTTGCCATGTACACGGTGCTAGTGCGTTTCATTTACCGTGAGAGTTGTCGTCTTGTGTCGTTCTTGAAGGCGTGATTTCATGACATTATTCATGGCCATTGCATGATTGGACACCGTCATTGCCTTGGTTCGTGAATGGATGATAATATGTTGGATTTACTGTAATCGGCGCATGACTTGACTGGTTTGTCTGTAGAGTCTCAATCTTATCAATCTTATACCGCTAACGGTGAGATGCAAGCCCTAGTGAGCGTATTCGATTGCCTAAGAGTGTCTTCCCCGAGTCTTTTAATAATATGATGGATTCGGATATGTATTCCATATGCTCTTATCATTACTTATCGTATTGCCTATCGATTCTTATAGTATCTCACATGTATATATATATATATGCATGTTTTACTTTTGTATTTCCTTATATGTACGTTTGATGTGATATGGCTGGGAGAACCCGGAGTTACTCCCCACTGACTGTGGCATTCATGTTTTTCATGGATGAACAGGTTGCTTGCTATGGATGACTTTTTGGATATGATTTTTTTGGGGTTCGGGTGTGAGCTAGCGGGGTTGTCCCGGAAGTCTCACTCTAGCGATTAGTACCTAGTTTGTTAAACACTTGTTCTTTTTGCTAACATTTTTAAGAGACTCGGCTCTTTGTTGTATATTTCCGTAATTATTTGAACCATTTTTGAACCAAACCTCGTGTTAGATATAATCTTGCATGTTTAAAGGTTTTAAATACCGTATTTCCGCAGATTATTTCAAACATGCTGTATGGTTATATTTCCGCATTCGCGTACGGTTGTCACAAAAAAGCCATTCCATGAACAGCAACCTTTTTCATCCATGAAAAACATGAACGCCACAATCAGTGGGGAGTAACTCCGGGTTCTCCCAGCCATATCACAGTAAACGTACATAAAAGGAAATACAAAAGTAGAAACATGCATATATAGATATACATGTGAAATACGATAAGGATAGATAGGCAATTCAATATATAATGATAAGAGCATATGGAATACAAATCCGAATCCATCATATTACACAAAGACTCGGGGAAGACACTCTTAGGCAACCGAATACGCTCACTATGGCTTACATCTCACCGTTAGCGGTATAAGTTTGATACGATTGAGACTCGACAAACAAACCATGCCAAGTCATGCAATGATCACGAATAAACAATCATGTAATCATCCATCCAAACATACCAATACATTGACGACATCTCTCACGGTAAATGAAACGCACTAGCACCGTGTACATGGCAAGAATGATTAAAAGGCATCCACGAGATAAGCATTTCCCTGAACGCATACACGATGACATTTTGTATATGTAGACTAATTTCCTCCTGGTAGCACGACGATATAAATATCCGGTCCTAGTCTAAACCTGGCCAGACTCTCAGAATAAACCATTTTCCGATTCGACATGTGATGACATTTCACATCCAAGACTCGGTCAACGATTGACGCCGAGTACCCCAAATTTGGTCGACATTCACGAAAGAGGCGGAAAAGAGCACAAGCCTCATAACAAGCGGTACGCTACATGCAAATAACACCACCTCGCAAGTACACAACATTTGATGGCCGGGTCGATCAACGGAAAGCGTTCGCCTCCCAACAACGTCGTCGTATGCCCACTAACACATGCAATTAAGAAGTAAGGATACATCCCCGTTCCGACATTCCAGCCTTACGAACGTGGAGGTAGCCAAGGGAATGAGAGTACAAAGCACATAGAAAATTAGTGCTCAAACCATAACATTTGTAAAAACCGACTCAAAGTGGAACATACCAAAAACCGTCACAAAACATGCGATACAAGCGAATGAAATATCATATATTCAAAACATTAATAATTAAAGTCATTCCGTAAATTTATACAATAAATGAACCATCGGGAATATTATAAATGAAATCGTAAACAAGAATTATAAGAACCTCCAGCAGGTGCCAGCCGGTCAGGTGGACCGGCTGCCGGCTACCCGGCTGGTACCAATCATCATACGAAAAACTAACTTGAAAGAGCAGCATGTCCCAGCCGGTCAAGTGGACCGGCTGCCGGCTACCCGGCTGGGACCAAAAGCATATGAGGAAAAACAAAGGAAAAAGCAGCAGTGTCTCAGCCGGTCGGCCTTCTGGCTGCCGGTCGGCCGGCTGAAACCTAACTCATGCATAAACTTCTCGTAACAACAATAATATACAGCCACTGCCCCAGCCGGTCAGCCGGCTGGGGTCAACATCACACGAAAATGCCAATTTCACTAAGGATCAACATTTAACAACAATCATCTATCATCATAATTCATCAATTCTCATATGAATTCTCAACAAACAACAAGTATCATCATCAACACAATTTCTAAGCTTACCAATCATATTCTAAATACGATTCCTAACATAGAAAACACGTAAAACACGTAAATGATATCAAGTAACCCTTCAGCGTTACCTTTTTGTGTCTTTACTCCGCGTCAATGTCCTCTTAAATCAAGAAGTAGTATTTGTCGGGATCTTGGAGGTCACCACCTACAATTAGATAATAAAAGATGAATATAATTCACCTTGAGAAAGACGGATAATTTGAAAAGCGAGAAAGACGGTAATTTTATTACCAAAACGGATAGAGGACGATGAGAGGGGAAGAATGAGACGAACCTAGGTGAATTTGAGCGAGAAATGAAAGAGTAGCGATGATTTTAAGCTTGAAAGAATATGGAGGTTAGGGTTTTGAGGTTTCTTGGTGAGGAAGATGAAGATGTTGAGTTGTGAGGGTGAGTTAGGTTATGAGGGGGTAAGAAGGAGTAAGTGGAAAAATATGGGAAAAATCACATAAGCGTCTTAAGACATAACTTACTTGGAATTTCGCGCAAAGTCCGAAAACGAACTCGGATTTTCTAAAAAGGACGCGGGAAATTAAATTCTAAAATAAAATTAAAATTCGCTGAAAAGTATCCGTATAATATTTTTACTATAAAAATAGGGTACATTTGCGGGTGTTACATGGCATGATTAGTATATTTTGATACTCCACGTCAGTTGATTAACGTAAATCGGTAACGCTCGGCTGACTAGAGTTTGACGTTATTGTCGTATGACGGCGGTGATCAACTGATGTCTTTAGGTCACACCTGAAAGTCCATAGACCTTAATTAGACTCCTCTAATTATTTACTAAATTACTTTTTAATTTAGTTTATAATGATCTATGTAACATGCATGCAAATATAAAGACATTTATATAAGAGAAGAAATTTCCTCACATTGGTATGGAAAATATAAGGGCACAACAAGAACTCCTTCTTGTTGATCTTGAGCTACAAATATGGTTGAACACAAATAATCTCCAAAGTAGAAGATCTCCTCTTAGTTGCACCAAGATGAACCAAACAATCTACCCTTATTATTAACTAGATAATAAGATAGATAATATACTACTAATATTAGACTATATTACTACACTAGTAATACTTAGGAAATATTAGTATATGAGAGTTGTAGTGAGAAGATGAGTTTTGAGAGATGAATGATAAAATAAGTAAGAATGAAGAAGTGAATAAATTGAACAACAATTGCTCAATTTATAGCCATAAGGGCCGGCTCTATCATCACCCAAGAGTGACTTTTTTCTTCTTATTTTATTGCCATGTAAGGTGGTAATGTGTTGTAGTGAATAAAATGATATCATGTTTACTATTCATGTCATAAGCATATGTTGCTTGTGAGTATGAATAAGAACAACCATCATCACCATTTGACTTCACCATAACCGGCCATGTGAGCCTCAATTTGATCCATTTTGATTTTTGATATTTGTCCCACAAATACTTATTAATCATATGCTTAATTATCTTGTATAATTAAGTGTTAATTTGATCATATAACAATTATATGACACAAATAAATGAATAATATGTACTTAACATTTTAAGTAGTATTCTACCATTATATCAATATATAATGGGTCCCACAATGCTTAGTTAATTTATTTTACAACTCTTTGTAAATATAATTAACTAATTACCTCTATCTCAAAACCTCAACTAATTTAGTAATTTAACGATTAATTACTAAGTTAAATCTTATTTAATCGTATTAAAATAAGATATAAATTTATTAGTCAATTATCGCATAATTGAAAAATAAACTTAATTGAATTTGAGTTCTTAACTCAATTTCTAACAATTAACTCTCATACATATCGAATATATGTAATGTACTAATTAACTGTATCGTATACAAATAATTAGTTACTATTTGGATTTCATCCTTTAGGTGTGACCGAAAGGGATCAGTTGATCACCGCCGTCATACGACAATAACGTCAAACTCTAGTCAGCCAACCGTTATTGATTTACGTTAATCAACTGACTAATCATATATATAGTCAATAAATATCCCAATTATATTCCATAATAAGATTTATTATGTGGCGCACTATTGTGGAGGACACCTACTCCAACAATCTCCCACTTGTCTGACACAAGTGTGCGTCACCGATTCTCTTGTCTCTTTATTTCATCTCCCACTCAACGCAAGGTGTCTTCCAGGTCGCACTTGCGATTGACAATATCTAGAGTGGTTTTCTCGATAGGGAGAGTAACTGTCTGACCGGAAAATCTACCATAGATCTCTTTGCGAGCGTGGCCACGCATTTACAGTAACTACTCCTCGAGTGGCCTAAAGATGTTTTTACCCAACGTGGGTGGACAATTCCTGTTGATCCATCTACTCTGTATGATGCAGATCACCATGATCCAGAAGAAGTCCATCGGCCTCCTTTTACGGCACGACCTAGAACATCAACCAAAACCAATCGGAAACTGCACCGACTCAGATAGACGGTCGCCAGTCAAAAGAATCGACTTATAGGAATAAGATAGAAGACCCTGCCACGACCAGGCATCAAATAATTGATTTAAGGGTCTCTACAATGTCACTGTCCGACAGAGTGTCATACAGTCTGTCTATGTAAACGACCAGTCATCTCCATGACCCCATGGTGCTGAACCAACCATCGATCGACTTACAATCTAGTCATTTCGAGACGTCACCTCATTTGAGTGACTAGGGACAAAATACTAAGTTCGTCCTATTCACTTGAATAGGGGCCAACAATCTATTCGGATAAACAAAGTATTAAATTTAGTCAAACTAAATAAAAGAGTTTAAAATAAAACTCGAACAATGAATGCCATTATCATATATGAAATAATTAATACAACATTCAATTATTACATATTACATAATCTAAAGGAATTTTGGTACACGTCTCAATCCCATTGTGACGACATGACCATCATGCTTAGCCTTTGATAAAGGCTTGGTTAAAGGATCAGCAATGTTGTCATCTGTCCCAAACTTACAAATGTCAATTTCCTTTCTGTCCACGTAATCTCTAATTACATGATATTTCCTAAGTACATGTCTAGACTTGTTACTAGACTTGGGCTCTTTTGCCTGAAAATTAGCCCCACTGTTATCACAATAAATTGTGATAGGATCTTTGGCAGTAGGGACTACTGATAGTCCTTCCAAAAATTGCCGAATCCACACAGCTGCCTTTGCAGCTTCAGACGCTGCAAGGTACTCTGCTTCTGTTGTAGAATCCGCTGTAACGCTTTGCTTGAAACTCTTCCAGCAAACAGCTCCTCCATTCATCATATAAACGTAGCCGGATTCGGATTTCATATCATCCCGATCTGTTTGGAAACTGGCATCTGTGTAACCCTTTACACGTAACTCAGTCTCGCCTCCAAACACTCAGAATGAATCCTTAGTCCTTCTTAAGTACTTAAGGATGTTCTTTACGGCTATCCAGTGACTCTCACCTGGATTTGCTTGGTAACGACTTGTCATGCTCAAAGCATATGCAATGTCGGGACGAGTGCACATCATAGCATACATGATTGATCCAACAGCTAATGCGTAAGGGATCAATTTCATGCAGTTCAATCATCCTCGGTTTTTGTCGGGCCAATCTGGACTTGCTCAAAGTGATCCCACTTCACCATAGGAATAAAAGCTCTCCTTAGAGTCTTTCATTGTTGAACCGATCAAGAATCTTATCAATATAAGTCTCTTGACTTAATGCTAGTATCTTTTAGATTTATCCCTAAGATCCGGGATACCTAAGATGCGCTGGGGCCTCTCCTAAGTCTTTAATTTGGAAAATGTATTCTAGCCAATGCGTTACAGAAGTGGAGCATGAAATATCATTCCCAATGACGTAGTTGTCATCGACATACAAGAATAGAAAAGTTACGTTACTCCCACTAAACTTAATGTATAACACACGGTTCCTCACCCCCCCCCCCAACTTCGGAGTGATGAAACCAATTTGTTTAATTTACATGATCAAAACGATGATTCCAACTCCTGGATGCTTGCTTAAGACCATAGATGGATCTCTTAAGTTTGCATACCTTCTTAGGGTTTGATGGATCCACAAAACCTTCAGGTTGTGTCATGTACACTTCCTCTTTTAGAATCCCATTCAAGAAGGCGGTTTTGACATCCATTTGCCAAATCTCATAATTATGAAATGCGGCAAACGCTAAGATAATCCTTATGGATCGAAGCATGGCGACTGGGGCGAAGGTTTCGTCATAGTGAAGACCATGAACTTGGGTGAAACCTTTAGCCACCAATCTAGCTTTGTAAACATCATTATGTTTGTCTATGCCATTTTTGATCTTATAGATCCACTTACACTGAAGAGGTCGTACCTCTTTAGGTAAATCAATCAAGTCCCATACTTGATTGTCGTACATAGAATCCATTTCGGATTGCATGGATCCTAGCCATAGCTTTGAGTCGGGACTAGAAATGGCTGCTTTGTAGGTAGTAGGTTCGTTACTTTCAAAAAGTAACACATTATAGTCATCACCTTCCTCTATAATACCAAGGTATCTATCAGGTGGATGACTAATTCTGCTTGACCTCCTAGGTTCCGAAGGAATAATTACCGTACCAGACAAAGAGGGAACGTTTTCCTCGTCGTCCTTTTCGGTTTGTGGTTCTTGGACTTCATCAAGTTCAAATTTTTTCCCACTCTGTCTTTTAGAAATAAAATCATTTTCTAAAAAGACTGCATCACGAGACACAAACACTTTGTCCTCGTGTTTTTTGTAGAAGTAATACGCACGTGATTCCTTTGGATATCCTACAAAAAGACATTTGTCAGATTTGGGTGCGAGTTTATCGTCAGACTTATTCTTAACAAAAGCCTCGCATCCCCAAATTCTCATAAATGACAAATAAGGAACTTTTTCTGTCCATATCTCATATGGAGTCTTGTTTGCCGCTTTAGTCGGGCTTCGATTTAGTGAAAATATTGCAGATAAGATAGCAAAACCCCAAAAATAATCAGGAAGCTCTGTTAGACTCATCATAGATCGAACCATATCTAATAAAGTTCGATTTCTCCTTTCGGATACACCGTGTAATTGAGGTGTTCCAGGAGGAGTCCATTGTGATACTATACCACAATCTTTTAGGTGTGAATCAAATTCATGGTTCAAGTATTCACCACCACGATCGGATCGTAGTGTTTTAATCTTTTTATTCAATTGGTTTTCTACTTCATTTTGAAATTCCTTGAACTTTTCAAAAGCATCACTTTTATGCCTCATCAAGTAGACATATCCATATCTACTCAAGTCGTCGTTAAAAGTAATGAAGTAGTGATAACCACCTCTAGCTCGGATAGTCATTGGACCGCATACATCCGTGTGTATAAGTCCTAATACTTCACTTGCTCGTGTCCCTTTTCCCGTAAAAGGAGCACGAGTCATCTTGCCTAGAAGACAAGATTCGCATACGCCATAAGATTCGTAATCGAATGGTTTGATTACTTTAGATGAAACAAGTCTCTTTATGTCGTTCATTATGTGCCCTCTAAACGACATGCCAAGTATATTGTTGTTCACTGTTTTGGCTCCCTTGTTTCTCCATGATAGACCTCTTTTGCAATATCTAAAACATAAATACCTCCAATAGAAATGGCCTCGCCATAACCATTTCATTAATTAAAAAGTACACACTTGTTCTTATGCAAAATGAAAAACTTCATGTCTAACACGGACATCGGAGACTAACGTTCTTGTTAAGAGTTGGTACATAATAGCAATTATTTAAATACAACTCTAAACCATTAGGCAAAAGAAGAAAGTAGGTGCCCACGGAAACTGCGGCTACCTTAGCTCCATTTCCCATGCGCAGGTCCACGTCACCCTTGGCTAGTGCTTGCACGTCCCTCAGCCCCTGTACATGATTACAAAGGTGAGAACCACAACCGGTATCAAATACCTAAGAAGAGGTACTAGCAAAGTTAATATCTATCATATATAGTGATGAAAGAATTTTACCTGACGTTGTCACACAACCGTCTTTCTTGTCTTTCAAGTACTTGGGGCAATTGCGTTTCCAATGCCCTTTGCCATTACAATAATAGCAATCCGCCTCCGCGTGTTTGTTGCCCTTGGGCTTGGCCTTATAAAAGACCTTGCCCTTTCCCTTGCCGGATTTCTTGAAAAGAGTCTTACCCTTTCCCTTGTCCTTCCTCACCCCAAGGTTCATGTTCTTCATTTTCATGGAAAGAACATCCTTGGGTTCACTCCCACTAGCCTCCATGTCTCTCTCAGCTTGGGTGAGGAGTGCATGGAGTTCATGGAAACTCTTGTCCATGCCATTCATGTTTTAGTTCACCCTAAATTGGGTGAACTTAGGTGAAGTGAATAAGGATCTTACCCCACCACCAAATTCCTTCGAATTTTGCACCCTATACGCTCTACGGTGTCCCGCGTGCTCAACCATTTTGCAGCACGTGTGGCCCACTTTTTGGCCCCTTTGAATCTTTAGTGTCAAGATTTCGAATCGCCTCATCTTGGAGAATTTGAGGGGCTTGCGAAAACATCGAAGTGATCCTCTTGAATATCGCATATGCATTGAGAGAAATCAATTGGAGTTTGAGTTTGGGTGAGATTGACCAAATCAAGACATTCTTGACGTCATTAGCAACCTTCAAATAAAGGTCATATTCGGCCCGAACCACCACGGACGATCTTGGCGCGGGTTCGGTGGGGGGCTCTTCGACCAAGTAGCGAAGCACGTTATCGGATAACGCGGCGCTCTTGATCGTTGACTTCCATTCAACGAAGTTACTTCCGTCATCCTTTAGGACACACTTGTCCATGACGGATCTCAACCATGAGTCCTTACCCAAGGTTGCAACGTTGATGATTACGACATTATGCGAATATGGTACTACAACAAAAAGAAATATATAAACCTTCATTGTTTTTACTTGAAAAACATTTTAACCAACGTTTTAGCATTCATATAATGACCTCTCCCTAAATATATAAATGATTCCAAGACCTCTTTAAATAAAATCTCCAGTCGCTGCTACCTTTAATCTAGAAATGGTAAGTCATTACTTGACTAATTCTACTCTTAGAACTCTTGGTTGACGGATTTCAACTAAATCCATCTCCTAGTCCCAAGATAACGCTTATCTCGTTGAGTCCAATCCAATTTTAGCTTGTGATCGTATCGCCCTACTTACCCGAGGTAAAAAGGGACCCACGAGCGTGGTAGCCCTAAGGAACACGGGATTCATAGGTGTTATTAATTGGTAAGGCTAATCTCAATTTTTTTTTAAACATGTGAGAGATCTTGTCAATTTAGTTATTAATTCCCTATAAGTGAACTAAGTCGGTGAATTGTGAATAACGTTGAATTGACAATAACGGTAAATAAATTGCATGTGTGACGATTTTGGCATGAGCGGAAATAAAGCAAGCAATCAAGCAACAATAAAATCCTAGTATGGCCACCTAGCTAATCAAAATTAACTAGATAGTTACAAATTCGGAAACCAACTCCTTGGTCCCTTGCCTCTTCACTTGGAATACCTTCCAAAATGGCACCGTCTTGAGGGAGTCACCGGTCTTCATAAAAAAATTACAAATATACAAATATACAAATTCCTATTATACATTTATTCTTAAAATAAAATTATTAAATTATACAAACCGGCGATACGAGATCGCAATAAAATTACAACCAAACCGTTATTCCCTTACATTACGGGTAATAACGATTAAAATACTAGGCCATATAGTTCAACTTTTGCATAAATTAATTAATAAATGACATTCATTCCTTCAACAAAATAAAATAAATTGCTGCAAAATTCTTGGCCAATCGTCCTACGTTCATTCATGCTCATTGTAGCTCTATTTTTCCGGGATTTATTGATTTTTAACCATTAAAAATCACTATCAACATTTAAATCGCATTTAAATTCAAACTAATTAACTAAACTGTTTTAGAACTCAAAATTAGTCACTACTAATTTTTTTGGTCATTAATTAGATCGATTTGATTTCATTTGCTAAATATTACGGTTTAATCATAACAATTATGAAATAAAACCAAAATAAAATATAAACATCATAAAAGTTGAAACCAAAAATTTTGTACATTCTGGAACAATTCCAGGAACTATAAAAATAAAAAACATTTGCTCAAAAAATTCAAATTAATTTTATGAACAAATAGCTTTTTTAATTTAACTGGTTTTATTCAAAAAAAACATTAGATATAGTAAAACAGTGAAACAAATTATGAAATTTCCACCAATGTATCAACCTTAGAATTTTAAAAATGTACCAAACATTTCAAGACACAAATGGACCGTTTCAATGTTATGAACATTATAATCTCATATTATCGACTTTTATCGTATAAAAATCAATGAACATGCAATACAAAAGTAAAAGTCACGAAATTTTACATACAATATTTAAGAAATGCATGTGAGATCATATTAAAATTTCATGGCCAGAATCAACATGCAACTATTTTTAGTTAACTTTTAACTCATAAAATGCATGTTAAATCGGTTTAAACGCCAAAAATAAAAATAAATAGCAAATTAATCCCTAAAACCACGAAATTTGACCACAAAACATTTTGAGGTCAGTAGGTATACATGCACCAAAAATGTTGGTCAGAATCGTATTTTAACTCAAAATCTTTGATTTATTAGTTATCTTATAACTTTAATAAAAATGTCCAAAATGAACATGCATGCTACAAGCTAGCTCTGATACCACATGAAAGTCCATAGACCTTAATTAGACTCTTCTAATTAGTTGCTAAATTACTTTTTAATTTAGTATTTAATGATCTATGTAACATGCATGCAAATATAAAGACATTTATATAAAGGAAGAAATTTCCTCACATGGATATGGAAAATATAAGGGCACAACAAGAACTCCTTCTTGTTGTTCTTGAGCTACAAATATGGATGAACACATGAAACAATTCCAAACTTAGAAGACCTCTTCAAGTTGCACCAAGATGCCCCCAAATAACTACCCTTATTATTGAACTAGAGAATAAGATAGATGGAGATAATACTAATATTATGACTATATTACTACACTAGTAATACTTAGTAAATATTAGTATTTGAGAGTTTATAGTGAGAAGAAGAGTTTTAGAGAGAAGTATGACAATTGCACAAAATGAAGTAAGTATAAAATGAACACAAAAATGTTCATAATATAGGCCATTTGGCCGGATGTCATAGTCCAAATATGGACTATTATTTTGCTCAATTTTGTCACATGCATTAGAGTGGAGTGTTGTAGTATATATGATGATTATTTCTACTTGTTATGTCACTATCATAAGTAACTAAATAGTAAAAATAAGAACAAAATCATCACCATGTAACTACTACCAAAACCGGTCCATTATGGCCTAGTTTGGTCCATTTTGATTTTTGATATTTGTCTCACAAATACTTATAGATCATATGGTTAATTATCTTGTATAATTAAGTGTTAATTTGATCATATAACAATTATATGACTCAATTAAATAAATAATATGTACTTAACATTTTAAGTAATATGTTACCATTATATCAATATATAATGGGTCCCACAATGCTTAGTTAATTTATTTTACAACTCCTTGTAAATTTAATTAACTAATTACCTCTATCTCAAAACCTCAACTAATTTTTTAATTTAACGATTAATTACTAAGTTAAATCTTATTTAATCGTATTAAAATAAGATATAAATTTATTAGTCAATTATCGAATAATTGAAAATAAGTTTAATCGAATTTGAGTTCTTAACTCAATTTCTAATAATTAACTCTCGTACATATCGAATATATGTAATGTACTAATTAACTGTATCGTATACAAATAATTAGTTACTATTTGGATTTCATCCTTTAGGTGTGACCGAAAAGGGATCAGTTGATCACCGCCGTCAAACGACAATAACGTCAAACTCTAGTCAGCCAACCGTTATTGATTTACGTTAATCAACTGACTAATCATATATATAGTCAATAAATATCCCAATTATATTCCTTAATAAGATTTATTATGTGGCGCACTATTTGTGGAGGACACCTACTCCAACAATCTCCAACTTGTCTGACACAAGTGTGCGTCACCAATTCTCTTGTCTCTTATCGCATCTCCCAACTCAACGCAAGGTAGTCTTCCAGGTCGCACTTGCGGATTGACAATATCTCGAGTGGTTTTCTGATAGGGGAGTAACTGCTGACCGGAAAAATCCTACCATTGATCTCTTCGGCGTGGCACGCATTTACAGAACTACTCCTCGAGTGGCCTAAAGATGTTTACCAACGTGGGTGGACAATTCCCGTTGATCATCTTACTCTGTATGATGCAGATCACCATGATCCAAAAGAAAGTCCATCGGGCTCCTTTACGGCACGACCTAGAACAGTCACCAAAAACAATAGGAAACATGCACGACCAGATAGACGGTTTCGCAAGCAAAAAGAATCGACTTATGGGGCATAGATGAGAAGACCCTGCACGACCAGGCATCAATAATTGATTAAGGGTCTCTACCCATGTCAATGTCTCCGGAAAGAGGTCATACAGTCTGTCTATGTAAAACGATCCAAGTCATCTCCATGACCCATGGTGCTGAACCAACCATCGATCGACTTACAATCTAGTCATTTCGAGTCGTCACCTCATTGAGTGACTAGGGACAAAATACTAAGTTCGTCCTATTCACTTGAATAGGGTCCAACAACCTATTCGGATAAACAAAGTATTAAATTTAGTCAAACTAAATAAAAGAGTTTATAATGAAACTCGAACAATGAATGCATTTATCATATATGAAATAATTAAAACAACATTCAATTATTACATATTACATAATCTAAAGGAATTCTGGTACACGTCTCAATCCCATTGTGACGACATGACCATCATGCTTAGCCTTTGACAAAGGCTTGGTTAAAGGATCAGCAATGTTGTCATATGTCCCAACCTTACAAATGTCAATTTCCTTTCTGTCCACGTAATCTCTAATTACATGATATTTCCTAAGTACATGTCTAGACTTTTTACTAGACTTGGGCTCTTTTGCTTGAAAAATAGCCCCACTGTTATCACAATAAATCGTGATAGGATCTTTGGCAGTAGGGACTACTGTTAGTCCTTCCAAAAATTGCCGAATCCACACAGCTTCCTTTGCATCTTCAGACGCTGCAAGGTACTCTGCTTCTGTTGTAGAATCCGCTGTAACGCTTTGCTTGAAACTCTTCCAGCAAACAGCTCCTCCATTCATCATATAAACGTAGCCGGATTGGGATTTCATATCATCCCTATCTGTTTGGAAACTGGCATCTGTGTAACCCTTTACACGTAACTCAGTCTCGCCTCCAAACACTAAGAACGAATCCTTGGTTCTTCTTAAGTACTTAAGGATGTTCTTTACGGCTATCCAGTGACTCTCACCTGGATTTGCTTGGTAACGACTTGTCATGCTCAAAGCATATGCAACATCGGGACGAGTGCACATAATAGCATACATGATTGATCCAACAGCAGATGCGTAAGGGATCAATTTTATGCGTTCAATCTCCTCGGGTTTCGTAGGGCACTCTGACTTGCTCAAGGTGATCCCACTTCCCATAGGAAGAAAGCCTCTCTTAGAGTCTTTCATGTTGAACCGATCAAGAATCTTATCAATATAAGTCTCTTGACTTAATGCTAGTATCCTTTTAGATATATCCCTATAGATCCGGATACCTAAGATGCGTTGGGCCTCTCCTAAGTCTTTCATTTGGAAATGTATTCCTAGCCACTCCTTTACAGAAGTGAGCATTGGAATATCATTCCCAATGAGTAGTATGTCATCTACATACAAGACTAAAAAAGTTACTTTACTCCCACTAAACTTCATGTATAAACACGGTTCCTCGACCATTCGAGTGAAACCATTTTGTTTAAGTACATGATCGAAACGATAATTCGAACTCCAGGATGCTTGCTTAAGACCCATAGATGGATCGCTAAGTTGGCATTACACCTTCTTAGGGGTTTGATGCATCCACAAAACCTTCAGGTGTGTATGTATACTTCCTCTTAGAATCCATTCAAGAAGGCGGTTTTGACAATCCATTTGCCAAATCTCATAATATGAAATGCGGAACGCTTACAGATAATCATTATGGTCGAACGCATGGCGGAATGGGGAAGGTTTCGCATAGTGAAGACCATGAGACTTGGGTGAAACCTTTTGCCACCAATCTAGCTTTATAAACATCATTATGTTTATCTATGCCACTTTTGATCTTATAGATCCACGTACACTGAAGAGGTCGTACCTCCTTAGGTAAATCAACCAAGTCCCATACTTGATTGTCGTACATAGAATCCATTTTGGATTGCATGGCTCCTAGCCATAGCTTTGAGTCGGGACTAGAAATGGCTGCTTTGTAGGTAGTAGGTTCGTTACTTTCAAAAAGTAACACATTATAGTCATCACCTTCCTCTATAATACCAAGGTATCTATCATGTTGATGACTAATTCTGCTTGACCTCCTAGGTTCCGAAGGAATAATGACCGTACCAGACGAAGAGGGAACGTTTTCCTCGTCGTCCTTTTCGGTTTGTGGCTCTTGGACTTAATCAAGTTCAAATTTTCTCCCACTCTGTCTTTTAGAAATAAAATCATTTTCTAAAAAGACTGCATCACGAGACACAAACACTTTGTCCTCGTGTTTATTGTAGAAGTAATAAGCACGTGATTCCTTGGGATATCCTACAAAAAGACATTTGTCAGATTTGGGTGCGAGTTTATCGTCAGACTTATTCTTAACAAAAGCCTCGCATCCCCAAATTCTCATAAATGACAAATAAGGAACTTTTCCTGTCCATATCTCATATGGAGTATTGTTTGCCGCTTTAGTCGGGCTTCGATTTAGTGAAAATATTGCAGATAAGATAGCAAAACCCCAAAAATAATCAGGAAGCTCTGTTAGACTCATCATAGATCGAACCATATCTAATAAAGTTCGATTTCTCCTTTCGGATACACCGTTTCATTGAGGTGTTCCAGGAGGAGTCCATTGAAAAGTCCTAGACCTTAATTAGCACTCCTCTAATTATCTTACTAAATACTTTTTAATTTAGGTTATAATGATCTATGTAACATGCATGTAAATATAAAGACATTTATATAAAAGAAGAAATTTCCTCACATTGATATGGAAATTATATGGGCACAACAAGAACTCCTTCTTGTTGTTCTTGAGCTATAAATATGGATGAACACATGAAATCTCCAAACTAGAAGACCTCCTTCAAGTTGCACCAAGATTAACCCAACTAATCTACCCTTATTATTAACTAGATAATAAGATAGATATAATACTACTAATATTATGACTATATTACTACACTAGTAATACTTAGTAAATATTAGTATATGAGAGTTTTAGTGAGAAGAAGGATTTTAGAAAGAAGTATAACAAATTGAACAAAAATGAAGTCATAAATGATGAACAACAATTGTCCATTAAGAAGCCAAAATGGCCGGATGATATAGTCCAAATATGGACTATTATTTTGTTCAATTTTTGTCCCATGCATTAGAGTGGAGTGTTGTAGTATATATGATGATTATTCTTACTTGTAATGTCACTTTCATAAGTAACTAAATAGTAAAAACAAGAACTAAAATCATCACCTTTGAACTACAACATAACCGGCCCATTTGGCCTTGTTGGATCCATTTTGATTTTTGATATTTGTCTCACAAATACTTATTGATCATATGGTTAATTATCTTGTATAATTAAGTGTTAATTTGATCATATAACAATTATATGACTCAATTAAATTAAATTAATATGTAAGTAACATTTAAGTAATATTTTACCATGGATATCAATTATAAGGGTCCCACATGCTTAGTTAATTTATTTACAATCCTGTATATAATTAACCTAATTACCTAGATCTACGCAAAAACCTACCAACTCATTTAGTAATTTAACGATTTAATTACTCAAGTTAAAGCTTATTTATCGTATTAAAATAAGATATTAACTTTATTAGTCAATATCGCATAATTGAAAAATAAGTTTAATCGAATTTGAGTTCTTAAACTCAATTCTAACAATTAAATCTCGACCATATCGAATATATGTAATGTACTAATTAACTGTATCGTATACAAATAATTAGGTACTATGTGGATTTCTCCTTTAGGTGTGACCGAAAGGGATCAATTGATCACCGCCGTCAAACGACAATAACGTCAAACTCTAGTCAGCCAACCGTTATTGATTTACGTTAATCAATTGACTAATCATATATATAGTCAATAAATATCCCAATTATATTCCTTAATAAGATTTATTATGTGGCGCACTATTGTGGAGGACACCTACTCCAACAATCTCCCACTTGTCTGACACAAGTGTGCGTCACCGATTCTCTTGTCTCTTTATAACATCTCCCACTCAACGCAAGGTGTCTTTCAGGTCGCACTTGCGATTGACAATATCTAGAGTGGTTTTCTCGATAGGGAGAGTAACTGTCTGACCGGAAAATCTACCATAGATCTCTTTCCGAGCGTGGCCACGCATTTACAGTAACTTCTCCTCGAGTGGCCTAAAGATGTTTTTACCCAACGTGGGTGGACAATTCCTGTTGATCCATCTATCTGTATGATGCAGATCACCATGATCCAGAAGAAGTCCATCGGCCTCCTTTACGGCACTGTGACAAACCTCGAAAGCGGAATAATAAAATCAAACAAGATGTGAATTATAAAGCGGAAAATAGTAGTTTTTTAAAACTTTTATACATGCAAGTTAAATAAGACGAGGAGTGTCAAAATATTAAAAACTAAGTACGAAATATACAATAAAGAGACGGGGTCTCTTAAAATGCTAGCAAAGAACAAGTGTTTAACCAAAACTAGCTACTATCGTCTAGAGGTGAAACTTCCAGGGACAACGCCCGCTAGCTCACACTCGAACCCCAAAATATCGTATCCAAAAAGTCATCCAAGCAAGCAACCTGTTCATTCATGAAAAACATGAATGCCACCGTCAGTGGGGAGTAACTCCGGGTTCTCCCAGCCATATCACATCAAACGTACATATAAGGAAATACGAAAGTAAAGCATGCGTAAATATATATACATGTGAGTTGCGATAAGAATAGATAGGCAATTCTATAGATAATGATAAGAGCATATGGAAATCAAATCCGAACCATCATGTTATACAGAGACTCGGGAAAGACACCCTTACGCAACTATATACTCACTAGGGCTTACATCTCACCGTTAGTGGCATATAATTGATAAGATTGAGACTCGACAAACAACCATACCAAGTCATTCAATGATCAATCATATAATCATTCATCCAACCATACCAATATATTGACGACATCTCTCACGGTAAATGAAACGCACTAGCATCGTGTACAATAGCAAGACAAGCCAATGGAAGTCCACAGGATAAGACGGTTCCCTGAACCGTATACGATAAGACGTTTCGTATACTCATGACCCAGACAAACCAATTCACGGGATAAGACGTTTCCCGGAATCATGTACGATAAGACGTTTCGTACACACAAGACTCTAATCATCTCGGTAGGACGACGATAATAATACGGTCCTAGTCTAAACCTGGCCAGACTCTCGGAATAAGACATGTTCCGATTCGACATGTGGTGGTAAGACGTTCCACATCCAAGGACTCGGTCAATCTCACGCCCGAGTACCCCAAATTTGGTAGACAATTCACGAAAAGGCGGAAAGAGATCTATAGTCAAAAGTCAAGCTAGTTACGCTACATGCAATAACACCACCTCGCAAGTATACAACATTTGACGGCCGGGTCG